>SDVV010004717.1:0-19914 GCA_016164225.1 Gammarus roeselii
AGACACAGAGGGGGGAGGCGCCAAATCTCCCCGCCACAAGACCGCCGTGTCCCTGCCGAGGCTCGAACTCGCGACATGCAGCACCAGAGGCTGACACTGCAGTCGGATACGCTAACCACTCCTCCGAATCCGCAACCAGGGCCGTATCATCAGCAAATAGCAACTGGCTCAACTGCCAACTCCGCCCATTCGCTTCCAAGAGTTCCAAGCCATGACCTAGCACACTCGCGTTCACCTCCCTGACCACTCCATCCATATAGAGGTTGAACAGCCACGGAGACATCACGCAGCCTTGTCTCAGTCCCACTTTCACTGTGAACCAATCACTCACCTCGCTTCCCACTCTGACACATGCTCGGCTGTCAGCATAGAAACTCTGCACTGCTTTCAACGAATATTGAATAAATCCGTTCTAGCATATTTACTATAAATCTGTTATGTAAGGTCCGCAGTCAACAAGATCTAGGATACAAACCATGTGTAAGGTACATAATTAGCGAAATTTATACATACAGGATCGTTAGCGTCACTGCATTGGCACATGTATTAGGGGCAACATATAGGCATTTACACACATTTTTTGTGCAAAAGGGTTACCATACACTGTCAGATGCATTAATACTTAACCTTACATTTTCTAACCAATATTTATGTATTTTTAATCAAGTTTGATGCTTATGTATGATATTAATATGTATGAAACTCTTCATTTGGGCTTTATATTTATCATATCAAAAGCAATTTGAATATATTTCTCCAATTTAATCCAGCAAATATCCTTTTGCAGATGTTTAGAGTCCAGAACTTTATCGATATCTCTGTTATATGTTTGGATGAGACTCAACAATAGGTTCCAAAAGAACAAATTCATATCAATTTATTACACTTCTATTAATATGGAACAGATTCACGCGATGTTAGGTTCAAATATCTAGTCATCCTAACAAACTTAACCAATAACTATTTATTATCATTCCAGTTTGATGGTTATGTACGATATTTAGTAATTATTTTTATGCGATATACATATCGAATCACTTCACATAGTTATAATTTCACTTTTTTTAAATATCAAACACCACGCACACACATCAAGCTTATGTACGCGTATGCAGGGGCCCGTAACGGTATGATGAGGGCGTTTGCAGGGGTCAATACCGGCACAATGTAGACACATATACACATTTGTATCCATATAAAGAAGCGGTTATCTCTGATATAAATTTTTTTTATATCATGACGTGAATCAGCTTCACGTCATGTTAGGATAAAAAACTAATCATATTAACCTAACCTAACCTTTTCTAACCAGGAATTATATAGTATCGATCGACTTTTCGTGCATACATATGATACGTTTCCATCTATTCATGATATATTAATTTGCATCCTCTCCACTTGGCTCTACATTTTGAGCAATCCTATGCAGGTTTGATACACACTTTCATTTTCGTCCAGCAAATTTTCATCCAGTTCCACATGCAAATTACATCGGTTGTTTTGATTGTTATACCTCTTTTACATATGATTCTTGATTTTACATGTTATTCACACTCATCAAAACCTAACCTAATCTAACCTAACCTTATATATGGTATTCCGTCATTGTTATAAACATATGAAGCCCTCCAAACGACTTTAAATATCACTTTAACATTTATGTTATTTATTTCGTTGTTACTCTCATCCCATATTAGTTAGCAGAGAGGACCCATTTTCAAACTTATATGGTCTCAATGTTACAGGTAATTCATATTAGTTTTGATGTGACACAATTCTACATCGCTTCAACATGTTATTCACACCCATTAAAACCTAACCTAACCTTATGAACGGTATTCAGTCATTGATATATACATATGAACCCCTCCAAACGACTCTAGATATCTCTTTAACATGCATGTTATTTATTTCGTTGTCACTCTCAATCCGTATTAGTTAGCAGAGAGGTCCCATTTTTCAATCATGGATGGATTGAATGCTGCAAGTATTTCAAATTTGTATCCAGTTTCATACAAACGAACACTTCGTCTCATTCTAGGTCTATCACATTTACTTCAATATCTCCACTTGACTCTACAACCTTTGACGACTTGCATCTCTGATTTACATTTTTCTTTCCTATAATGTTCATATTCTTGACGATGACTTCGTTTCAAGATCTGATCGGACACTGATTTATATCCTACCAATCTGTAACACATCTAGATCATTTATCTCGAGATAGGTTTCTGGCATCATTTCACGCCTTGAAACATATTCTTCTATGGATTTCGACAATTTCAATGTTACCTCCGACTGACACGATATTCGCCATTCATTACCTAACCTTTGAGTTTAGGACATTATAAACATTTCATTGAGGACTTACATAGTTTTATTAGTATTTATTGGCATTATTTACAGACCTTGCTGGCATCATCTATGACACTTACCTCGTTTTTTGAGTTGAAACAGTATTGTTCGTACATCCAACCGTACATATCATCACTATATTTCAGTTTCCTCTCAAAATCCATCATGTACCCTATCATATCTTTAATGCGAATACCGAAGGCTGTTCCGTTCCCTTGAGTCCATAAATGTATTGTTTCTTCTTCTTGAACCTTCATTATGCAAAAATTCTCCAATTCAAAGTCATTCTGAGCTTCATCATTGAGAAATTTTGCATACGATCCAGTTTTCTTTTGTTCTTAGGTATAATTTGTTGTCCACTACCGCAGCCTTATTACAATCATAGTGATGATTTTCCACTTGGATCATATCAATTGCGAGATTTGCTTTCCTATTTCCCCTGAACTTACTTACATACGAAAGTGATGCGTCGACATTAGTTACACTAAGCCGAAATCTTTTGTCCTGCATTCAAATATGAATGATATCTCCCAATCTTTTGATTCTTGTTTATCCATTCTGAGATAACTGATGTTTTCAACACTAGTCAATATTTGTTTGATCCGACTCATATCATCTTCGGAGATTTATTCTTCCAACACTTGTAAACAAAATTTTGAGATAAGAATATTCATTTTTGTTTATTCTACGACGAAATGTGTGTCTCCGCTAGATGTCAACGTAACATTGACTCCATTCTCGGTATCCACCTAGCTATTATAAGTTGATTACATGCGGTTTTTAACAAAACATTTGGCCTAACATTACTCGCCTAGGTCATCAACTGTATATCTGTATAGGGCTGTTTACGTATGCGAATGTGTATGTTCAAGCGTATGTACGTGTTACATGAGTTAAAAATGTATAACACAAAACTAAAATTCAAAATTTCAATACAATGTCAAATTTTCGAGGGATGACAGAGCCAAGTCGGTCTATTGAAGTGATAACTTGGCTATTTAAGTATAGTGTTATCCTTCGAAAATTTGACATTTTATTGAAACTTTGAATTTTAAATTTGTTATGCATTTTTATCTCATGTAACACGTACATACGCTTGAACATACACATTCACATGACCTAGGCAAGTAATATTATTCCAAATGTTTTCTGTAAAACCGCTTGTAATCAACTTAAAATAACTGAGTGGATACCGAGAAGGGAGTCAGTGTTACGTTGAGATCTAGCGATGACACACGTTTCGTCATCGAATAAACAAAAATGAATATTCATATCTCAAAATTTTGTTTACAAGTGTTGGTTCAAACAAATATTGATTAGTGTTGGTTCAAACAAATATTGATTAGTGTTGAAACATCAGTAGCAGAGTATATGTCTGCAAGACGGCCTACTTAAGGAATTAGATAGGCCATAATTATAGCGGCGAAACGCAGATGTGAAGGAATAAGATGGGCCATAATTATAGCACCAAGAAGCGGATGTGAAGGAATTAGATAGGCCATAATTATAGCACCAAGACGCGGATGTGAAGGAATTAGATAGGCCAAAATTATTGCGGCGAAAAGCGGATGTGAAGAAATTAGATAGGGATGAATTAGGGGGTACGGAACGCGGATGTGAAGGAATTAGATATAGGATGACTAGATCTTTGAGCCTATTATCGAATGTAATTGTTATGAAGTATGTTATTTGTTAATGTGTCTGACTCAGGCGCTGTATTTCTCGGACATTGAAGTTATATGTTATGGCAAATTGATCTTGTGGTCAAGTTAGTTACTGATGGTACATAGAGATAACAAGAACGCAAGTTTTTTGTGAGACCACCCGGGAAGTTGAGAGTGGCTGGTCCGAATGATCTGTATCTGTCAAATGTCACACAAAGATGTTTTCTCGAGATATATAGTCCTCTTGGAGAATAGTCGTCCATACGGGAAATTTCAGTTTCCTTACGGTATCTGGTTGCTTACATTTACGATTGCTTACGTACGGATTATATAGATGTACGTTATTAGGTCTCGTCAACGCTATATATGTTTTTTCTGAATATTTTGCGCGGTAGGACGGTATGATATATATTACTATTTCTGTTATTGAATGATTCATTTGAATAGAAGGCATTGTTTATACATGATACTTTTTTATTGCTTGTTTGATATTATTTGATTAAAGCCACTCGCTTTTCCCATTTAATGAATAATTTTTTTTCAGAGATGGTTGTAGTGGGAGTATAATTGATCACTAACTGTTGCTCGTCATATATATTTATCCGATTCTGGTATGAATAGTGTTATAGCAAGTTTTCTGGTGAGGGTGCGCTTGAGGATAGCCGTACGCAAAAAGTTGGAAGCGCTCCTGGAAAATTAGGTAAGATTGTTCTTACCTATTCTTTGTCTTATAACTTAGTTCCGTATCATGTTTGCTATGATTGAGTATAGGTTTCGTTAGATATTTGTGTCTGGATTATAATTCTATATATTTTTTCTACGCATATATTTTGTATTCTTATCTAGTTGTGGTATATTTGACTCATTTTGGAGGTTGTTTGGTGGAGTTTTCAGAGGTGGGATGCTTGATTCACCCTTGATAATGAATATAGGCTATGTTTTGTGTTTTACATCTATTTAGTTCATATGTATATCATATCTATAAGAATACTATGGATTATTTGTTGGCAGTTTGCGGGTTAATTGTAGAGCAGAGGAGGATTATTCATATTTTATGGAAATTTACAGGTTATATCTTGTTAATGTGGACGCGCTTTCATTATTTCATGCGAAAGTGTACTCGTAATATTTGCCTATTTTCATACTGTAGCTAATGCACTCTCAAGCGATCGACCTGTACCAATCACTGTCATACGGACAGCAGGCTATGAGTAAGATTGTTATTGAAATTTAGGATATTTTTAGAGTAGCATCTTCCACACTATTTCAGGCATAATTGGTAGGTTGTTGCACCACTGTGGAATTTTTTATTTGTATATATGACTTCTGTTACGATTAAGCCAGGGTTTCTTTAACCCTTAGCGCTCCATTGTACTTACCCCAGCAGTATCCCCTTCTATCGTTTTCTTTGTTATCAGACATAGAGAAATCTGTATAATAAATAGCTGACTGTTTTAATCCTTCAATAATAGTTTCATGATGTAAAATTTCTACACGATAATCATAGAAATGTATGTTTACGAGACGTAAGTTCATGCTGCATCTTTATAGAAATTTCCGTTATTGATCCTTAGCAAATGTTTACTCTAACGTTTAGAAGACGATTTACTGGATGGAGGGTCCTAGAGCATTTATGGTCAGCCTACCCTTCACCTGATGAGATATATATCTACGATAACTCAGGTAGCTGTGTATAACTTCAATTAGCTTAATATCTATCACATTTTCAACGTAAGGCAAGAGGCGTTTTAGTGCATTTTCAAATGCTAATCATTCGAGTTAAATTTAAGATATTGCAAACAAAGATTTATTAAATATATTATTTTATTGATAATAGATTTTGACACATTTATATGTACATATATATACATGGGATATCATTTATACGAAAACATAACTTTTCACACCGAAAATTCGACGTGAGCATCTTCGCGAAACATAAGCAATGACTTCGGCCTCACTCTCTTGTGTTATCGTGATCCTTGGTACCAGTGCCACTCTGTGGGTTCTTTATCAATGATGTATAATTATTCCTCACCTGAAGCTGTCGACTCGTCATATCGGTGTAGGATTTATCATCTGGGTGTGTTTTTTTCTCTGATTTATTCGTGTTCTAGACTAACGCTCTTAGTACACATTTAGATAAACGGCGACCTTTGGGAGAAGTGTATGCAACACTTGCAATCCTATCATTGTAACTAAACTTTGTATTTAATCTTCAGCGAGCTTTTTATGAACGCTAATTTTTTAATTACATATACATGTTTCTGACATCGAATCGTTTCAGGTTTCTTCTTGTTATTGCCCACTTTACCATTCATTATATTCCCGCAGATTTCCGTTATATACATAATTCTCCTTGCACTCAAATGTTTGAGACATGATTCTCTCTCATGTTTCATTACCATTAATTTTGAAACAAAGTCAGATATACATTTGATTTTATTATGCAATCTTACACTTCTTATACTTGCCACCCTTTCACTTCCCCATTTGATAATTTGGTTTCCTTCAACGTTTGTAGGTTTTTCTTCATATGACATAACCTCGATATCACTGTCACTGATATCCATTCCACTGAAAGTATCCCACGTTTCCCCCTTATTTTCATTATTTTCAATTTCGACTAAGGTTTGGGTATACTCCCCCCATTTCACCCAATCTTTATACGTTTCACGTTTGGTTGATACCGGCATCGCACTTTCTTTACTGCTCGTACCTTGTTGAGCGTCGTCTATATCATTATTTTTGGTACCCAAGCCCGGATTATTATGTTCTGTCAACACACCCGTAGCTTCCTTGGAGCTTTAATTTTTTCGCCCATTTTTAAGAGTATCATATTCAAGATAATGCTGTCCTTTCAGATGTTGCCAAAACCCGAACGTCGATCTTGATTTACTTAATTTTATTTGCGCATTGCAAATAACACATACCCCTGCATTTTCCTTTCTGGTAAAATGCTTCCATATCGTACTGGGCGACATCCTACTTCCCTGAAAGCGGACCGCTATCTGAATGAGTACAGATATGAGTCCAATATTATACATACATGATCGTTAGCGTCACTGCGTTGGCTCATGGATGGGGTAGCATGTGGGCATTTACACACATTTTGTGCAAAATGGGTTACCATTCACAGCCAGATGCATATTATCTATTCTAACCAACTTAACCATGAACCATGTGTTATCGCTCGAGATTTTCATGCATTTTATCACGGTTTGATACCGCCATATGCCGGCATATGCCGGCATAATGTAGCTGTATTCACGGTTTGATCCCGCTATATGCCGGCACATGCCGGCATATGCTGGTATAATGAACGCGTATTCACGGTTGATGTCGGTATAATGTCGGCATTTACACACATTTTTGCAAAAGGGTTACCATACAATGCCGGATGCATTAATACCTACCCAACCTAACCTCACCCATAGAACAATATCCCTTGCTGTTGATACAAGCTATTTTATGTGCATCAGCTTCATGGTATGTTATGTTAAATGAAGTAATCATCCTATCCTAAGCTAACCTAACTTATGTACGATTTTCAGTCAATGTTTTGATACGATTCATGATAAATATCTCTACATTTTGATCAATCCTCTGCAGTTTGATACACACATCCAATTCTGAACATGTAAATCATCAAAAACTAACCTATCCTTACTCATGTACGATATTCAGTCACTGTTTTATTCAATGCATGACAAATATCTCTACTTAACTCTACATTTTGATCTATCCTTGGTTGTTTTGACACCTAATTATATCTACTTCGCAATCAATCCCGACTCATATATGTTACCAGAGAGGTCAGATTTTTTTCAATCTTAGATGAAATGAATGTTACAAGTAATTCATATTTGTTTCCATCATCATACAAATGGGCGACTTCATCCTATACTAGGTCTACCACATTTTTCTTCAATATCTCCTGACACTTCATCCTCTGACGACTTGCACAATTGATCTGACTTTTTTTTCCATTATTTTTTTCAAACTCTTCACGATGACAGCGTTTCAGAAGTCTCCACACGTTACTCGTCGATTTATGTTTATCCATTTTTATTTCTTTCTGGCATAGTTTACAGACCCCCATCACCCCATTTCTTTCGAACAATCGAGGACTCAAGCTTTAACCCATCCTTCCACAACAGAATCCCAATAAACACATGTATGTACGTATGTCCGTCTATAGACCTGTATACGTACGTGCATACGTATTTGAGCGCCGAAGCGAGTGATGATAGGCTCAAAGATTTGCAAACGCATTATAAAAGCAAGCTGTATGACGTGATTGGAGTCAGTGTTACGTGGAGGACAAGCGGAGACGGACGGATCATCCTCAAATAGATAACAATGAATGTTTAAGTGTCAAAAATTAGTTTACGTGTTTTGGAAGAAGAAATCTCCGAAGATTATATGAGACGGATCGAGCAAATATTGACTAATGTTGAAAATACCAGTTATCTCAGAATGGGTGAAACAAGAATCATAAGAGTGGGAGCTAACATTCATATATGGATGAAGGAAAAAGGAAGTCGGCTCTGGGTAACTGACATCGACGAGTTTCAGTCGTATGTAACAAACTTCAAGGGAAATAAGGAAGCATCTCTCGAAATTGATATGATCCGAGTGGAAAATAATCATGATTGTAATACAGCTGAAGTGATGGGGGACGTTTTTTTCCTAAGAACCAAAGAAAACCTGGAATGTATGAAAGAATTCCTCATTGATGAATAACAGAACGACATTGAATTTGAGAAGATTCGAGTAATTAAAGTTCATGAAGAAGAAGAATTACATTTGTGGACACAAGGGCACGGAACAGCCTTCGGTATTCGCAACAAAGATATGGTGGATTCATATGATAGATTTTGAGAGGAAACTTGAACATCGTGATGCAGGGTATGGGTGGCTGTACGAGCCATGCTGTAATCGAAAAAAACGAGTTAGAAGTCATTGATGATGTCAGCAAGATCTGCAAATAGTACTAATAAAAGTATGTAAATCCTAAATCAATTGTTTATAATATCCTACAACTCGAAGGTAAAGCGATGAAATTACATACATTGCGTTGATCGGAAGTAACATCGAAATTAATGAAGTCGGTAGTAGAATATATTTCAATGGTTGCAACGCTACCTATGAACCTATCTCGGGGTAAATGCTGTATATGTGTGACGGAATGGTGAGATATAAATCAGAGTCCAATGAGAAAATATTCAGTCAATATTGGGATTTTGTTGTGGAAGGATGGGTTATAGCTTGAGTCCTCGATTGTTCGAAAGAAATGGGGTGATGGGGTCTGTAAACTATGCCAGGAAAAAAAAATTCAATAAACATAAATCGACGAGTAACGTGTGGAGACATTTGAAACGCTGTCATCGTGACGAGTTTGAATAAATTAATGGAAAGAAAAAAGTCAGATCAACTGTGCAAGCCGTCAAAGGATGAAGTGTCAGGAGATATTGAAGGTAAATGTGGTAGACCTAGTATGAGATGAAGTCGACCATTCGTATGATGATGGAAACAAATATGAATTACTTGTAACATTCATTCCATCTGAGATTGAAAAAATCTAACCTCTCTGGTAACATAAATGAGTCGAGATTGATTGCGAAGTAGAAATAATAAGGTGTCAAAAATGCAAAGGATATATCAAAATGTAGAGTTAAGTGGAGATATTTGTTATGCATTGAATAAAACAGCGACTGAATATCATACATAAGTTAGGATAGGTTAGTTTTTTGATGATTTACAAGTTCAGAATTGGATGTGTGTATCAAACTGCAAAGGATTGATCAAAATGTAGAGATTTGTAATGTGCATCGTATAAAAAACATTGACTGAAAAACGTATATAAGTTAGGTTAGGTTAGGATAGGATGATTACTTTTTTTAACATAACATACCATGAAGCTGATGCACATAAAATAGCTTGTATCGACAGCAAGAGATGTTGTTCTATGGGTGAGGTTAGGTTGGGTAGGTATTAATGCATCCGGCAGTGTATGGTAACCCTTTTTCAAAAACGTGTGTAAATGCCAACATTATACCGACATCAACCGTGGATACGCCTACATTATACCAGCATATGGCGGGGTCAAACCGTGAATACAGCTACATTATACCGGCATATGCCGGCATATGGCGGTGTCAAACCTTGATAAAATGCATGAAAAATCCCGAGCGATGACACATAATTCATGGTTAAGTTGGTTAGATTAGGTAATATGCATCTGGCAGTGAATGGTAGCCCATTTTGCACAAAATGTGTGTAAATGCCTACATGCTGCCATGTACATGAGCCAACGCAGTGACGCTAACGATCCTGTATGTATAACATTGGACTCATATCTGTACTCATTCAGATAGCGGTCCGCTTTCAGGGAAGAAGGATGTCGCCCAGTACGATATGGAAGCATTTTACCAGAAAGGAAAATGCAGGGGTATGTGTTATTTGCAATGCGGAGATAAAATTAAGTAAATCAAGATCGACGTTCGGGTTTTGGCAACATCTGAAATGACAGCATTATCTTGAATATGATACTCTTGAAAATGGGCGAAAAAATAAAAGCTCTAAGGATGCTACGGGTGTGTTGACAGAACATAATCCGGGTTTGGGTATCAAAAATAATGATATAGACGACACTCAAAATTGAAAATAATGAAAATAAGGGGAAACGTGGGAAACTTTCAGTGGAATGGATATCAGTGACAGTGATATCGAGGATATGTCATATGAAGAATAGGAGGATATGTCATACAATGATAGGATTGCAAGTGTTGCATACACTTCTCCCGAAGGTCGCCGTTTATCTAAAATGTGTACTAAGGGCGTTAGTCTAGAACACGAACAGATCAGAGAAAAGACCACACCCAGATGATAAATCCTACACCGATATGACGAGTCGACAGCTTCAGGTGAGGAATAAATATACATCATTGATAAAGAACCCACAGAGTGGCACTGGTACCAAGGATCAAGATAACACAAGAGAGGGAATTTGAAGTCATTACTTATGTTTCGCCAAGATGCTCACGTCGAATTTTCGGTGTGAAAAAGTTATGTTTTCGTATAAATGATATCCCATGTATATATATGTAAATATAAATGTGTCAAAATCTATAATCAATATAATAATATATCTAATAAATCTCTGTTTGCAATATCCTAAATTTACCTCGAATGATTAGCATCTGAAAATGCACCAGAACGCCTCTTGTCTTACGTTGAAAATGTGATAGATATTAAGCTAATTGAAGTTATACACAGCTACCTAAGCTATCGTAGATATATATCTCATCAGGTGAAGGGTAGGCAAACCATGAATGCTCTAGGACCCCTCTATCTAGTAAATCGTCTTCTAAACGTTAAAGTAGACATTTGCTAGGGATAAATAAAGAAAATTTCCATAAAGATGCAGCATGGACTTACATCTCTTAAACAGTCAGCTATTTATTATACAGATTTCTCTATGTCTGATAACAAAGAAAACGATAGAAAGGGATACTGCTGGGGTAAATACAATGGAGCGCTAAGGGTTAAAGAAACCCTGGCGCAATCGTAACAGAAGTCATATATACATATAAAAAATTCCACAGTGATGTAACAATCTACCAATTATGCCTGAAATAGTGTGGAAGATGCAACCCTAAAAATATCCTAAATTTCTATAACAATCTTGCTCATAGCCTGCTGTCCGTATGACAGTGATTGGTACAGGTCGATCGCTTGAGAGTGCATTAGCTACAGTATGAAAATATACAGAAACATTACGAGTACACTTTCGCATGATATAATGAAAGCACGTCCACATCAACAAGATATAACCTGTATATGTCCATAAAATGTAAATAATCCTTCTATGCTCTACAATTAACCCGCAAACTGCCAACAAATAATCCATACTATTCCAATAGATATAATATACATATGAACTAAATAGATGTATAACACAAAACACAGCCTATATTCATTATCAAGGTTGAATCAAACATCCCACCGCTAAAAACTCCACCAAACCACCTCCGAAATTAATCAAATATACCACAACTAGATAAGAATACAAAATATATGTACAGAAAAGAATATATAGAATTAAAATCCAGGCACAAATATGTAACGAAACATATACTCAATCATAGCAAACATGATACGGAACTAAGTTATAGGACAAAGAATAGGTAAGAGCAATCTCACCTAACTTTCCAGGAGCGCATTCAATTAACCCGCAATCTGCCAACAAATAATTCATACCATTCCCCTTAAATAGAATATACATATGAACTACATAGATGTAAAACAGCAAAACATAGCCTACATTCAATATCAAGGTTGAATCAAGCATCCCACCGCTAAAAACTCCACCAAACAACCTCCGAAATGAGTCAAAAATACCAAAAACAGATAAGAATACAAAATATATGTACAGAAAAAATATATAGAATTATAATCCAGTTACAAATATAAAACGAAACATATACTCAATCATAGCAAACATGATATGGAACTAAGTTATAAGACAAGAATAGGTATGAGCAATCTCACCTAATTTTCCAGGAGCGCTTCCAACTTTTTGCGTACGGCTATCCCCAAGCGCACCCTCACCAGAAAACTTGCTATAACACTATTCATGCCAGAATCGAATAAATATATATAACGAGCAACAGTTAGTGATCAATTATACTCCCACTACAACCATCTCTGAAAAAAAAAATCAATAAAATGGGGAAAGCGAGTGGATTTAATCAAATAATATCAAACGTGCAATACAAAGATATCATGTATAAACAATGCTTTCTATTCAAATGAGTCATCCAATAACAAACATAGTAATATATATATAATACCTTCCTACTGCGCGAAATATTCCAAAATAATCAAATGTAGCTTTGACAAGACCTAATAACGTACATCTATATAATCCGTACGTAAGCAATCTTAAATGAAAGCAAACATATACCGTAAGGAAATTGAAATTTCCCGTATGGACAACTATTCTCCATGAGGACCATATATCTCGAGATAAAATCTTTGTGTGACATTTGACAGATACAGATCATTCGGACCACCCACTCTCAACTTCCCGGGTGGTCTCACAAAAATCTTACCATCTTGATATCTCTATGTACCATCTGTAACTAACTTGACCACAAGATCAATTTGTTTTAACATATAACTACAATGTCCGAGAAATACAGCGTCTGAGTCAGACACATTAACAAATAACATACTTCATAACAATTACATTCGATAATAGGTTCAAAGATCTAGTCATACTATATCTAATTCCTTCACATCCGCGTTCCGTACCTCCCTAATTAATCCCTATATAATTCCTTCACATCTGCGTTTCGCCGCTATAATTTTGGCCTATCTAATTCCTTCACATCCGCGTCTTGGTGCTATAATTATGGCCCGTTCTATTCCCTTCACATCCCCGTCTTGGTGCTATAATTATAGCCTATCTAATTCCTTCACATCTGCGTTTCGCCGCTATAATTATGGCCTATCTAATTCCTTCAGTAGGCCGCCTTGGTGCTATAATTATGACCTATCTAATTCCTTCAGTAGGCCGTCTTGCAGACATATACTCTACTATCAGTATCTCAGAATGGAGATATCATTCATATATGGATGCAGGAAAAAGGAAGTTGGCTTTGGGTGACTAATGTCTACGCGTTACAATCGTATGTAAGTAAGTTTGGGGAAAATAAGAAAGCAAATCTCGAAATTGATATGATCCAAGTGGAAAATCATCATCATGATTGTAATAAAGATGAGGTAGTGGACAACAAATTATACCTAAGAACAAAAGAAAAACTGGATCTGATGCAAAATTTCTCAACGATGAAGTTCAGAATTACTTAGAATTGGAGAATTTTTGCAGAATTGAGGTTCAAGAAGAAGAAACAATACGTTTGTGGACTCAAGTGAACGGAACAGCCTTCGGTATTTGCATTAAAGATATGATGGAGTATATGACGGATTTTGAGAGAAAACTGAAGCATAGTGATGATATGTACGGTTTGATGTACGAACCATGCTGTTTCAACTCAAAAAACGAGGTAAATGTCATAGATGATGCCAGCAAGGTCTACAAACAATGCCAATAAATACTAATAAAACTATGTAAGTCTTCAATGAAATGTTTATAATGTCCTAAACTTAAAGGTTAGGTAATGAATTGCGACTATCGTGTCAGTCGGAGTGAATATCGAAATTGTTGAAATCAGTAGAAGAATATGTTTCAAGGCGTTGAATGATGACAGAAGCCCATCTCGAGGTGAATGATCCTGATGTGTTACAGATTGGTAGGATATAAATCAGTGTTCGATCAGATCTTGAAACAAAGTTATCGTCAAGAATATGAACATTAGAGGAAATAAAAATGTAAATCAGAGATGCAAGTCGTCGAAGGTTGTAGAGTCAAGTGGAGATATAGACGTAAATGTCGTAGACCTAGTATGAGACGAAGTGTTCGTTTGTATGAAACTGGATACAAATTTTAATCACTAGTAGCATACAATCCATCCATGATTGAAAAATGGGACCTCTCTGCTAACTAATACGGATTGAGAGTGACAACGAAATAAATAACATGCATATTAAAGAGATATCTAGAGTCGTCTGGAGGGGTTCATATGTATATATCAATGACTGAATACCGTTCATACGGTTAGGATAGGTTTTGATGGGTGTGAATATCATGTTAAAGTGATGTAGAATTATGTCAAATCAAAAATAATAAGAATTACCTGTAACATTCAAACCATCTAAGTTTGAAAATGGGTCCTCTCTGCTAACTAATATGGGATGAGAGTAACAACAAAATAAATAACATATATGTAAAAGTGATATTTAAAGTCGTTTGGAGGACTTCATATGTATATAACAATGACTGAATACCATATATAAGGTTAGGTTAGGCTAGGTTAGGTTTTGATGAATGTGAATAACATCTGAAAATAAGAATCATATGAAAAAAAAGTATAACAATCAAAACAACCGATGTAATTTGCATGTTTAACCGGGCGAAAATTTGCTAGAACAAAATTGGAAGTGTGTATCAAAACTGCATTGGATAGCTCAGAATGTAGAGCCAAGTGGAGATGATGAAATTAAATCTATCATAAATCGATGAAAACGTATCATATGTATGCACGAAAATTCGATCGAAACTATATAATTCCTGGTTAGAAAAGGTTAGGTTAGGTTAAGATGATTAGTTCTTTTATCCTAACATGACGTGAAGCTGATTCACATTGTGCCGGTATTGACCCCTGCAAACGCTTTTATTACAAAAGCGTTTGCAGGGGTTTTATTACGCGTACAAAAGCGTGATGTGTGTGCATGGTGTGTGATATTAAAAAAAGTAAAAATATAACTATGTGGAGTGATTTTATGTATGTATATCGCATAAAAATAATTACTAAATATCGTATATGACCTTAAAACTTTAATGATAATAAATAATTATTGGTCAAGTTTGTTAGGATGACTAGATATTTGAACCTAACATCGCGTGAAACTGTTCCACATTTTAAAAAGTGTAACAAATTGAATGAATTTGTTCCTTTGGAACCTACCTGTTGAGTCTCTTCCAAACATGTAACAGAGATATCAATAAAATTCTGGATTCTAAACATCCGCAAAAGAAAATTTGCTCGATTGAATTGGAGAAATGTATTCAAATTGCTTCTGATATGATAAATATATAGCCCAAATTGAGAGTTTCATACATATTAGTATCATACATAAGCATCAAACATGATTAAAAAATACATAACTATTGCTTAGAAAAGGTTAGGTTGAGTATTGATGCATCTGGCAGTGTATGGTAACCCTTTTGCATAAAAAATGTGTGTAAATGCCTATATGTTGCCCCTAATACATGTGCCAATGCAATGACGCTAACAATCCTGTATGTAAAAATTTCGCTAATTATGTACCCTAGACATGGTTTATATCCTACATCTTGTTGACTGCGGACCTTACATAACAGATTTATAGTAAATATGTTAGAGTGGATTTATTCAATATTCGTTATAATAGACAAAAAAGGTAGGAGCAACACATCCAACCCTCCAAAAAATCTTATTCCATCAGTAAAATGAAACATAAAACTTGCTAACGCTTCAACACCCTTAACAATCACTGACGTATGCGGGAAGCTCACATAAACGTTTTAAACTCTACCGTCTACTAACGAGCGATGACCTAACATTACTTGAAACTAATCGATATTACTGAATTGTAACAAGTAAAGTGGAAATAATATATATATATATATATGTAGGCACGCAATCTGCTAAAGATTGCTAAAACTACAGAGTCAAGTGGATAGATTTGATATGAATAAAGTTTAAATCAATGAAGAAATACATTATATAAGAATGAAGCGGGGAAAAATAGGGTAAGATTGGTTAGGATGAGTTAGATTTAAGGCCATCATTGCAGACCTACAGTGAGAAAATGTTAAAGTGGATCTGGTGAATGCTCAAATAAGTCAGATATTCTGAATTGGAACACAATATCATAACTAACCCTGATTTGATCTACAACTTCAAAGTGTATAAAGTGCAAACGGAAAACAAACATTTTTATAAGTAAGACATGCGGGAATAAGCATCTAGTAAAGACATGCAAGCGGATAAAATAATTGAGATGAACATTAAATTATTGAAGAATTTTAACATCAGCGCTCTACATAAATCCAATAGAATAGATCTCCAAGATGACAATTAACCGGACCCAAATCCAGTGTCGAGAGGTAAAACCTACCAATATTTTGGATCATTACATCCAATTAAGCGTATTTTATACCCAACATTCCATGAAATTGAGCTAATTTATATTAAATGTAGATATAATCCTATGATAACCAATCAAAAACCTGCAACAACAACTAAAAAAAAGCTAAACAAGATTCTCTACTCTACCCTAACCGACAATGATTGACTAATATGTACGGTGCATCCTACCACGCCCAGATGATAAATCCTACTTCAATATCTCACGTGATCTGTTACATGACTAAGATCGTATACTAATTTCATAACAGCCATACCAAAAAATCTGACATTCAACACTGAGTTCATGTATATCAAATAAGACTACGGTAACGGATCAAATCTATAAGAAATTCCTAGACCTCACTGATGCTATGCCTCTAAGAGAACAAATCAAAACCCACTGTGTCATAACAACGAAGACTAGAATGCTTTACTAAGTTACTTCTCAGCAATCAAGCACTGATATATAACAAATTTAGAGGTAACATCCAGTCGTGATACTGTAGAGGACAAGCGTCCCTACAATTGGTACTAAAATATAATGGTAAGCATATCTTGTTCATGGTGCTCATTCAAATAGACCGAATCATGGGACAAAATTAGTTTAAACTATTCTGATAGCGGCAACATCGAGTAAGCCTGCAGCAAGGCATTGTGAACCAACATACTCATTCTATAAACACTTCGTTAGTGCCTGGTTCAGTGAGTCTGCCTGCCAATACTGGGTAAGTTTTCCAGTTTATATTAAGAGTTTCATTAACAGCTTCCTTTTAAGCATTTAGGAGGGCCTAGAATATGTATATAAATATGGTGATAAGTTATTTTTTTAACACCATACTCTGGTGGACTGGAACGTAACCTTAGATTAATAATGCCCTTTTCTAGTTTCATGCTTGAAGCTAGCCAAATATAATATAGTAACCTATTTTCATTTTGTAAGATGATAAATGTCAAACTATGTGGCAGCCAAGACTGACTATTTTGTGTCAGCTAGAAAAGAATTTCAGCAGGTATATGTTCCCTATGAACCCTGCTGAATCATAATTCCACACATATTTCGCATGCAGTGTTATAATTGACAAAATTGGAATTCCATTCAAGAATTTTATTCCTTAACAGTCAATTCTAAAATATAGTGAGTCATTACCACTTGACGGAGCCAGTTCCTCCATTCTTTAACTTCAATAACAATTTATGCTGAATACTTAACTAGACTTGTGGGTACCCGACTGAGCCCAAACTTTTCATTCAATTAAAGGCACATATTGTTGCCTGCGGCTTTAGTGGGTGAACATAAAGGTCTTAACAAAGAGACCTTATTCCATGTAACAAAAGGAATTATTCCACAGCCCGGACCCGGGGGCCCAGCCAGGCTACCCGGGGAGCACCTACAATGGGAGTTCATAGGACCAAGAGTCAAAAGAAACGGTCCTTACCAAGAACGCCACAACATGCCCTGGATCCAGCTATCGCAGTCATCCCGGCAGCAGGCCTCTTTCTTGGACACCAGGCTCAAGACCAAGCCGGGCAGCCCAAACGATGGTGCCCCACGAGCATTGTCTTCCAGTCCTGGTCTCTTACGGAAACTACCATAATTAGCTAAGTTCCCCACTGCCAATTTGTTTGTCTTGCATTGTACAACTTCAATTCATTAATCAATTCATGAGGCAAATTAACTGCCTTCTTATTCATTCCCTTCCTATTCTCTTGTTGCCAACTTGAAAATTTTGTGAGTATCTGAGATTGAAAAGCCATTGTAGCTGCGGCAAAACCTTGAAAATAATGCGATACACTGACAGTGTGACCGATATGCCCTTTCATTTATTATCAAATATATAAGCAAAATGGTACCATGCAATTGTAGTACCGTTTGAATGATGCAGCTATATAACTACATTAAATAAAAATATCTAAAATAATTTATTTCGAACTAGTCTTTTGATCTCATAAAACTAGTATCCCGAAAATAAAATACCACAGACGTACCATGCATGCATCTGTTTAACCCATGGTCTCTGAACCAAATTGAGCAAAGTCACATCCTGGATATAACCAAGGACCTATACACAGGTACATTGATCAAGAATGGGCCTGACACGAGTCTCAACGAGTGGGGCCATAAAAAGCTAGGCTCCTGTTTACTAACAACCTAAGTAAATCACTACAACGATGAGCAGCTTGTTGCGTAACCTCACTAACAAATACACGGAAGTTAAGATCGACGTCCACAAGGCCATACATAATTCACGTTGAACGTGGATGAACTCCAAATGAATACCAAAGAGTGTAAACCACCACTACACCAGGACCAATCCATCAAGTAAATCGTCATCTAAAACGTTACACTATACATTTGCTAGGGATCAATGACGAAAATTCCACAAAGATGCAGTACGGACTTACACCTCTTAAACATACACTCCTATGATTATCGTGGAAAAACCTACAACAACAACGACATATATAAAAAAACAGCTAAAAAAGATGCTCTACTCTACCCTAACCGACAATGTTTAACAATTATATAAGGTGTATCCATCACAGTAAATCGGTCTATTTACACAAATAGGCATAAACCAAACCAAGGTTTTTGCCTAGGGGACTCTCTAACTCCTCCTAAACATTGAAAAATGGTCCTTTCATAAACATACAATACCCTAACAGCAAGACCGAGTTTGTAACAAATGGGATCTTCAATATCTATAATAACCATGTCAAACATTTTATCAGGATGTAAAGAATATATATAAAAAACATTAAAAATAAACAACATGTAACTAATTAGACCTGAAAAATATTCTACATTGTAGATACACACGTAATATATCCTAATATTCCGATGTGTAGGTGTGTATGTGTGTATGTGTGTATGTCTGTGTGTGTGTGTGTATGTGTGTATGTGTGTATGTGTGTATGTGTGTATGTGTGTATGTGCGTATGTGTGTATGTGTGTATGTGTGTATGTGTGTATGTGTGTATGTGTGTATGTGTGTTGGTGTGTATGTGTGTATGTGTGTATGTGTATATGTGTGTATGTGTGTATGTGTGTATGTGTGTATGTGTGTATGTGTGTATGTGTGTATGTGTGTATG
>SDVV010004718.1:0-19913 GCA_016164225.1 Gammarus roeselii
AGCGGCAACAGACACGGATTGATTTGGAAAGAAGGTTTAGCGAAGAGGCGGACCTTAAACAGGGAGGGCAGTGCAGCAATCAATGTATTGTGTGGGCACTATAAAGTGCACTTTGCCGCTGCAGGCCCAAAGCTTCCTCCAACAGATGTACCTCTCCGAAACTTTGAAAAAACAAATACCAGTCGTCATCATATATGATATCACTTGAGAAGCTATATCATTTCCCGTTAATGTCCTCAGCTGCATGTGGGTGTAAAATTTTCTGCAGTTCGAATTCCCAGACGCTTTATTGCGAAGTATTGCGAGCATTCGCAATTGTTCATTTGAATATATGCAACGAAACAAGTCTACATTTTTTGCTGAACAGGCTATGCTCCAAAACCACGGTCATGGAAAACATACAACATATTTTGTATGATTCCGTGCGAGAACTTGTTAGTTTCGGAGCCCGGTGAAGTGACAGCAGGACTAAGTAATCGAGAAAGGTAATACAATAACGATCACATAAGAAGGGACCACCATCACTGGATTGAGATAACAGTTATGCGGCCTTTAACCTGATCAACAAGCATACATTAAGTTCGGGTCATAGTAATAAAATCTTCCTTGGGTGGCAAGAAAAGGAGCTCATGGTCAGAAGTGAAATAGAGAAGAATAAACATTCGAATATTTTTCGAAAACATTTAGTGTAGAATCTGCATTTCTCGATAAACCATGTAAAAAATCTACTTGCGCAATTAATAATATGTATAAAGGAATGCAAATAATTTCCAAGTCTATTATTTTCGTGGGATAGTATATTTTTACCATCGAAGATTAACCATAATGATTTTATTTGTACGAGTTCTAGTTTAAGATTACTCTATAAGAGAAAAAATTACATTGGCTTTTCATATTCCCACACGGCCTCTCCTTCTTGACGTTGTCACTCTGCCTTTAGTGTTCCCTGGCGCTTATGCTGCTTGAAACTCTGCTTTCCAGGCCACTGCTGCTTGATATAAATCCCGGCCTCCATGAGTTATAGAATTATAAGCTTTCAGGCATCTTCAGATATTAATAATGGTCACTCACGAACATCACAGGAGTCATGGATTGACAGCAATGCTAGCGCTATCTGGTGGCAGTACTACCAGTGCCGTCTGGTGACAGCAGTACCGTTGCCATCTTTTGATGGATGTGCTGAAGCTATTTGTTTACAGCTGAACGGATTTCCTTTGGCAACAGCAGTAACAGAGTTGCATGATGCCATTATTACCGGTGCCATTTGATGGCAACCGTAACGGCGCTATCTGTTAATAACAGTTTCGAGAAAATCTGGTGGCAGCCGTACTGGCGTCATATGGTGACATCAGTACCGGTGCTATTTGGTGGCCGGATTGTTAGCGCTATCTGGAGACAGCAGTACCATTGGCACCATTTGGAGACAACAGTACCGGTGTCATTTGGCAGCATCAGGACTGGCAATGTGTTGGGTAGTTTTTAAATTGGAAATATGGGCAAAAAGAAACTGTAATGACAGTAATCTTCTGCTTAGAAGATTTCTGTCAATCGTTCATTAAGGCTATCCTGAATGATCTATGGCTCCCAATTTAAATTTCGTAATATGTGTTATTGATTGGCCGCAAACCAACATTGTAGTGTGGAAAATATTGTCTAAACAAATTTACTGAAGGAAATTGTTATGGGAAATAAAAATGTGTTACAGTTTCTTAGTCAGGAAATGATATTTTGTTTTGGACATGGATGAACATAAATATTATCCATTATTTGAATTCGAAGCTGGAAGTACGCCGAATTGCCAGAATATTGTACTATTTCATTTCTTCGTTCAGTAAAATTTTAAAATTTGACGTTGCAAGTGCGGTTGCTTAAACGAAACGTGATAGAAATGTTGCATTTGAAGGAACTGGTATGAAAAATGGTGAGGTAACGGTTTAATAGTTTCTTCTTATGTCTTATAATTTGTGAAAAGAATTTGGAGAAAGTACCGACCATACCGACGCGATCCCAAATAAAATTCGTTCAGTTCGCAAAAGAGAGTCTGCAAACATGTGAAAAGCAGGCGAATTGCAATAAACGACGAAGCATGAAGAAGATGGCAAACATATAAGTGTTTACAAGTTTAGGAAGACATAAACAGGCACTTTGGCTCCTATTAGGTTGCCGTTTGATACCACAAGAGCTTCATGAGCCATTTCTGTTTTTAACATATCAAGGAATTAACGGTTTGGCTACTCACCGGCGATATATGTAAAACTTATCGAGTCGCGATATTAAAGGTTGCTGCTTTCAACCTCCAGTGGAAGTTTATTCTATTCTTCGACAACTCTATACGTGAAAAAAATGCGCTTGATGTCGAGTGAGAAGCGTTTCTCAACGATTTTGTATTCATTGTTCCTAGTCAATCCGTTCGTATTTAGAGTGAAAAGGCTCGGTCGGTCAACGTTTTCCTTACCAATCATAATCTTCCCACTTCGATCATGTCGCCTCTGACTCGACGTTTCTCTATCGAATAATGATTGAGTTCACGTAGCCTGTAGCCTGTCTTCGTACGAGATTAGTTTGGTAGCTCTACGCTGAACCTTTTATAATTTAATATTGTTTTTTCTAAGATATTGAGACCAGAATTGAACGGAATAATCGAGACGCGGTCTAACAAATGTATTGAAGAACATCAGAATACCATGGCTGTTTCTACTCGAGATAGTACTGGAGACCATAACTAGCATTTTGTTGTCTTTCTTGGCAGCATCGTTACATTGCTTGCTACTGTTTAAGTCGTTACTGATGATGACACCTAAAAAATCTCTCTGCGGTTACATGAATGAGTTTCGTTAAGGACATTGAATTTTCGTGTTATGATGTCATAAAAATCTGTGCGCATACCTTTACATTTGTCTACAATAAGTTTTATTTTTTATTTTTCTGACCAATCAGGACCTTTGTTCATATCTTGATGGCTCTGCTGACACTCTAGTTCAGTTTGCACTATTCCCTCCTATCTTAGTATCATCTGCAAACTTGACAATGTTTGAGAGTTCGTTGCTATCGAGATCGGTAATGAATATTATAAAGGGAACTGGACCTAACACGAGTCTTTGAGGAACACCGCTTGTAACATTACCACAGGGGGACGAAGCTCCGTTAAGTACAACTTGCTGCTGTTTGTCCGTAGGCCAGCATTTTATCCAGTTGTTAAGCTTGCCTCGAATACCTATGCTGTGCAATTTACTAACTAGGCGCCTGTGCTAAACTTTATCAAAAGCCTTATGGAAGTCAAACATGTCGTTAATGTGGTTTGTGAAAAAGGATTTAGTGATAAAACGGTATAAGATTCAGCGTTGACTGCTGCCTTCAAGCATGTAGAATTAAGCACGGCTTGACATAGGGGAACAACTTAGAGGAGGTTCATGTGACGCAGACAGTCTCCGTTTGGTCGGGGGAGGAGTGTTTTACAAAAGTCTCCAGTCAACAATACAATAGAGTATATTGCAATTCACCCGGAAACATTATTATATATGTCTGAACTTCGAACACGTTTCTAGTTTCCGAAACCACCTGGCCTTATTATTTTTTTCGGCTGTTGTAATTAGAAGAGTTTAACAAACAAATGTTGAAGAGAATTGTTCTGCCCTGGCTTCCAGCCGCATTTGGAATTCGCTGTTATGCTCTAGACTGAGCTATCCTCACTCTCAGCCAATTTAATACAGAAATAGGCTAACACACGTACTCTTTATTGACTCAACATGCAATCGTATGGGTTATTTCATTGACTGGTACATTCTATTCTATCGTTGGTAAGTTAAATGTTACGTTACGTTAACCGGTTGTTAAGCTTGCTGTTGCGTTGCGCTATCAGGTTGTAATGTAGGTTGGTGCGTTGTGTTAGCCGCTTGGTAAGTTGGACGTTACATTATGTTGAAAAGTTGTTAAGTTAGAAGTTATGATACGTTAGCCGATTGTTGACTGACTGTTGCATTATAAAAGTAGGCTGTTTGGTTTCCGTTACGTTACGAAAGCGGTTTGTTTGGTTGGTTATAACGTTACGTTAGCCGGTTGTTGAGTCGCCTGTTACGTAACGTTGACTGGTTGTTTGGTGGGTTGTTAGGTTACATCATTCGATGGAATCATTGGCTGTGACGTTACATGAAAGATGGCAGGTGGAATGAAATTAGGTTGACCAAACCAATAAGCCATGAAGCCTCAAGGCATATGGTTCGCTTGCCTCTTAATGCCGCGATCGGTTCCCATAGCAGACAACAGACAATACACTACAACCAGGATAACAGGCCCTTTATGAAGATATTTTTACATCTCATCAGTCGATTTTAATCCTTTCGCCCGGTAGAAGCAACTCACGCCTTAATGAAGTAAAGCGGTACTTATCCATCCATTACTTATCCATACCATGCACTGACTACATGTTTTACGACAAAGCATAGATGAAACAGATCTTTTATAGATATATTTCGATGATATCTTCTCAAACTGGATCAGGGAAAAAAATGGAAGTTCAATGATTCATGTATAAATAAAGAATAGAGAAGACCCGGCTCAATTATTCCTCACAGGAGAACCATATGGAAACGGCCTCAGATTGAATGAGGTAGAAAATCTCCTGTTTTCTGTAATAAGCTTTCACTGGTGTCCTCCTTTGGGACAGCAGTGTGAAGTAAACCCGGTACTTATCCATTACCATCAGAGGATCGCTGTGTATCATTCATTTACAAAAGAGATTAATACGTAATTAAATCCCGAATAAGAAGTAATGTCATTCATCATCATGGATGATCTACAAATACCTACACTACTTTGTGTTGTATACTGCTTCAGACATGATTCATCATGGAAGTATCTAATTTTGAAATTGGTGGACTTTTTCCCAAGGTCTGCTAACACAATTAAATACGACTCTTCTGGGCATCTGCAAGAACCTGCGTACAACAAACAATTCACCGTAAAGGATTGATGCAAGAAGTATCCTGGTAAAATATGATTAATTTTTTCTTCCAATTTAGCACCGAAATGCGAGAAGGAAAGCATTCATGCTGATGCCGTCATGTCCCTCATAAATAGTTCCCCTGCTTCGTGCAGCAGGATCCTGTCTTAGCTCTCGCCACAACCCCCTGCCCTCTCCATCCCTTCTGGAGGTTGGTGAGTCAGCTAAGACATGATCTTTCTGTACATGGCAAAGGAGCGGAGGACTGATGTTTGCGAAGGAGTGAGGGATGGGGTGAGGGATGGAGCAAGGTGGTGTTGGCTGACAGACGGCGCCATCCATCATTCCAGGCGGAAATTATTATTATTCGGCCTATGAGACCCTGCTGAGTGCATTGGGATTTTCGTTGCTGTGCTGGAGAAAAAGGATGTTATGATCAACAATATTTACTTTATTATTAAGCTAAAGAACTCCCGATGTAAAACAATTTATTTTTATTTTTAGATTATTGAAGTGTAAAATGACAGCTTAATAATTCATATTGCTACTACCTAGAGTTACTCTGTATTAAATATAACGTATACTTGATGAATCCTTCAACGCTTGGTCAGTGCAGTCATATTGCTAAACAGTAACCTCAAAGTACTATTTTCCTGCGGCTAAAGGGTTTGAATATTTTTTTGTATCACTGCCAGTAACATTACAGAGAGAGTGACTAAGGATTTAGATATTTATGTTTATGCACAGAGAAAGACTATTAGTAAATGAGGCTTAAAACTAGAAACATGCATAGATCAGGCGGTGCTGTCTAAGATATTCTCACCAGCATTGATTGGGCATGTTAAATAATGATAATCACTGCACATCACAATTATGTTTTGGTTGTTTTATGCGGTATGATGTTGTTAATTTGGTCCTGGATTAGCACACTCAATAAGGACGTAGTGGAAATATGTAATTTTCTTATAATATTCCCTTTCATAAAGAAGTCCTTTCAAAATCAATACATCTACAGTGAGTAGATTTCCTAGACGAAAACGAACATTTGCATTACGTTTTTCTTAGAGTATACATAAAACACTTTCCAACAGTAGTATTATTATTAGAAGGAAAATTGTGAAATAAGCCTATAAAACCTATGCAAACACTTCTTTTATAAAGTCGGCCACACATTTGTTTGCGTCTATAAAATTACACATCATTATAATCACCCATCATCCAAAATCCCCAACCGTCGAATCACACAATTCTCAATCAAAAACTATTTTAATCCTATGATAGATCAATTTAGCAAACTTGGGCGAAAATCACTTCACTTACACCTTAAAGTTCATCAAGTGTGCAAACTTTTTTGATTATTAGCAAAGCAAATAATGTTTTCTCTGATTGTTGCTCAGAACTTTGATGATTGTTTCACTATACCAGCAGCAGTAATCTCCTAACCTCGCGCCTGCTACCAAGGGCCGCCTTCAGTGATAGCAACTTGGCTTCTCCCAGAATGAGGCAATTTGCTCGGTGGGCTCAGCCCCTGAAAATTGACAACGAATTCTAAAAATATCTGACCAGTGAAGAACGGGACAAAATGCAAACATTTTCCATGTCAGGAAGGGTTTCATACGGGAGTTAATTTTTCGTCAGCTTCTCTTTGAGGACGAACGGATCCTCGTTTAAAATGAGTCTGAGTTTTAACTGTCAAAGTGCAGTTAATTCCAGCGAACTTATTTGCTGCCCCGCCTCGTTGATACCCTCAACGGTTTGAGAGAAAGGAATATTGCATACTAGTGTTCAGGGCGCTCAGGGCGAGTGAGGAACGATGTGTAGACATATTATGAGGGATAGAGGCGGTGATCATTCGCTGTATCATTTTGAACTGAGTTGCAGGATAGTTTTAAATCAGAAGGATAAAACCACTTCCTTTCTCAATTAATAGTTACAGTTTTCCGTAACCAAGAAAGACAAACATTATTTGATGTCAACTGAAATAGGATTCTGAAATGACTCAGAACACTTCCTAGCACATGCGTTTCAACAGAACAACAGTTGAGAGGAGATCAATACGCATAAGTGAAAATTGTAAAATGAAATAATAATAGAACGATTGCTAACGTATTAAAGTTTGAATATTTGCCAGAAGCTTAAAACAAGCAATATGGATGAGTCCGAGTGAGTTCAACTATGGTCCAATATACCATTGTAGGTCAGTAGTAGGTGAGTTGCAGGTCAGTTGCAAGTCAATTGCATTTTAGTTGCAAGTCAGTTGCAAATCAGTAGCTGGTTAGTTGCCGTTAAACCGATGGTCAGTTGCAGTTGTCCCGTAGGTGAGTTGTGGGTTAGTTGCAGATTAGTTGCTGGACAGTTGCAGATGCAAGAGGGCTGCGCATTAGTTGCGGGTCAGTTTCAGACCAGTTGCAGGTCATTGCAGGTAATTGACGCCTCGGACCTGGCCACTCGGAACATTCATTGAACCACAAGACGCTTCTCTAGCTCTTTATTGCACCAGCAGGTGGACCTGTCCAAAAACTGATCCGCGGAGTGGGGGAGGGGGTAGAAAGTTGAACTGTGGTGGCTGAGACCGCATTAGTGTGAAGTATGCAGCCAATGGGCCACCAAGGGATCCCAATTCACAAAATGTTAAAGTAAATGTAAGCGCAAGTTACTTTTTCAGCTTGTAAAATTTGTCCTTCATCGTTTATCAGCTCTGACTGGCATATGGGCATTGTTTACTGTAGCTGGAATAGTGGCATTATTTTCTCGGAGTGACACTGTGCCATTATTTATTCCGATAGACATGTTGCCATCATCAACTATGACTGGCATGGTGCCAGTATCTACTATGACTGGCATGGTGCCAGTATCTACTATGACTGGCATGGTGCCATTAACTACGCTTTCTGTCATGAAACCCTTATATACTCGGACGGTTCTTGTGACATAGTTTATTCTGACTGGCATAGTCTCAGTATCTACTCTGACTGGCATGGTGCCATATTCTATTTTGACTGGTGTGATGCCATTATTTACTCCTAATGTCATGGCGCCAGTATATACTCTGACTATCATGGTGCCATTATTTACTGCTATCGCTTTAAAAGGGATCGTTTTATGGCGCGTGATGAGCTCGTTGCTTCTGGTCCATCGTTTGGAAGCTGTTTTCAGGATGTTATTGCGGCTCCGACCACTGTGAGGAATAGGGTTGTCATGGTGACCGAGGATGCCTACACTCAACAAATTATAATAGGTTAATTGCAAAATTGGATGTCCCATCCGTGCAACATCTCAAAATAATTTTAAATTATTATTTTCAATGCTCAACATTTTCTCACTCAACTATTTTTTTAATTGCTTGTGTTGAATTCTATCCACAAGCGATTGCATTTGGCTGTCCATTAGGTCATTACTAATATAAGGATATATTGAATAATTCACTTTGACACATAAATTTTTTTTGAATGTGCATGGAATTCCACTCCAGGCTAGGGACGCACTAAATTACCTTATTAAACTGGTCAAAAATGTCCTCCAAATTTCATGCAGTCAAAGAGTATGATAGGAACATTCTCTTTGAATGCAACAGAGAAAGAAGCCGACTGACTGAGTCAAATTTTTCCCAAAAAGTGAATATCCAGAAGATGTACGTGATCTCAAACATTAAAATGTGATGAGGACAGTTAGGTGGCAATTTGTTCCTGTGTTGGGATGGACACGGCAAAGCAGTGCAGCTGGTCAGTGTCAGGGTGAGGGGTGTGGAGGTTACATTCACCTAGTGCCCCATGGCATCAAACATCAAAGCATGAAATTGAATGTGGTTTCAAACGTATCGCAGGAACGCTTTGCTTTCTTTCATTGTGTACGAAAATATCACCATTGTATACGACAATATCACATTTGAATGGGAAATAGCTAAAACGCATGCATGCATTGAATATGAAGACATGTTACTGTTACATCGACAAATGTATCATAGCGTGTCTCAAATGACCCCAGGACCTCCTTTCTGCTACCAACGTTAACTGTAATCTGTGTTCTGAGTTATGAGCCATCATATGGTTGTAGAGTTGGGTCGCTATCCCTGGCGCTAAATTCTTTTATAGCTAACGTCAGATCAACCCTTCTCATCTCCGCCAACTGCCTTATCAGCCCCAAGTTGTTCCGACTACCAACCTACGGTACCATTTTTTAACAGCGAACATCCATAGCGTTCCCCATTCGCACCAGCCACGGTCACATCTGCCAGTGACATTCTGGCGAAAATCTGTTTCAGCCCACGTCAGAATCAGCCACCAGTCGTACCATTTTACCGATTATCACTCAAATGAAACTTTTCCTGCCCAACCTAACCTAACCTAGGGTACGTGTTTCTAACCCGCGGGCAAAGGTACGTATTTCTAACCCGCGGGGCAAACATACGTATTTTAGTAGGGTACGTAATGCCGTTTTTTAACGTTTTTTATTGAAGTTTCAATAAAGGGATAACTGTTATGTTAGTAAGCCTGTTTCGGTGTAATGACAGTGGCAGATATGACAGTGGCAGATTTTGAAGTGGTGGAAAATGCGTGTGGGCTGAATCATCGTTAGTAGAAAGCACGTGGGATGAAATATTTTTAGCGGTTATGACAGTGTCCGGCCATGACAGTGAGGTGGAGTGAAGTGGAGATAGTGCGCGTGTGCAGGAATAATTTTAGCGCGAACGCTGGGTTCCCGTAGAGTTGCCGGTGCTACCGATCGCACAATGCCTCATACATAAAACATTTTTTTCCAATTGTTTTATGTTTCCTATTTTACTATTTATAGGGACGTCAAAAATTACTAAAATTTAGAGAAACTACTGCCCTCTCGACGAATTGATGAACCATGACTATTTCTACGATATTTTTTTTATGTTGTGAAACTCTGGCTAGATTTATAATTTATCTGCTGAGGATGCTAAATCTGTGTATCGTGTCGGAGGTGGTGTCGATTGAGTGGCGCAGTGCTTACGTTGTTCCGCTGTATAAAGGCAAAGGGGAAAAAAAGTTCTGCAACTCGAGAGGCATCAGCTTGTTATGTTTTGTCGGTAAGTTGTACAGGAGTATGCCAACCAAGTAGATAAGAGACAGTACGGATGTTACAACTAGCGATGAAGAGGGTGGCTTCGGGAGTGCTAGAGAGGGATACGATCAGAATTTACAATGAGACGAGTCCGAGAAAAGTACTTTGCCAGAGTGAAAGGTAGTAGTAATCATGCATGGCTAAGTCTGGCACGGCATGTCTCTGAAATAAACCACGATAGAATCGACTGGAAATAGCTATGGAAGGTGCTGCGTTTGTGTGGGGAGTGGGCCGATATTTGTTGCAAACGTTTCAGAGTTTAAATGTGGGCAGCTAAGTATGTGTCATAGTAGGGTGAGATGAGTGCTTGGTTTACAGTGAAAGTGGAACTGACACAAGATAGTGTTAAGTCTTCTCGACTGTGAAATCTTGGAATAGTTTCAATGATGTCGAAGGTCAATGCGTGTGTAATGGGTCGAGGCCTAGAGCTGTTGGACGCGAATTAGCGGAGTTGGCAGTTTAGTCAGTTACCGTTTGCAGATGATACGGCACTTGTGGCGTATTCGGCGGAGAAATTGTATAGGCTAGTGTCGGCATTTGGTACAGTGTGTGGAATGAAGAAGTTGCGAGTCAACATGGGTAACAGAAAAGTCATGAGATGTTCAAGGAATGTCATTGCGACAGAAATATTGTCCTCCTAAATGTAGAGTTACTGGAGGAAGCTCAGGTTTTTAAGTAGCTGGGCTCACGTGTGAAGAAGACTGAACGAGGTGCCAGAAGAGTCGTGGGTGCTCTAAAGATTGCAATGAGCTATAGGACGTTGAGTAACTATTATTACTATTATTAAGTCATGTATTTCCATCGTCTAGCAAGGGTTTTTCAGTACATTGGTATCTATAAAACATCAAACTTAGTTTTCATATGCATGCTATTTGAATTAGCAGAATGAGAGTTGAGTGAATTTGTGACAGCACATCTCCTGTCGGCGGCCGGTTTGTAGCTACTTCATGTTGCATAACATGACGCACAATATATGTTATTGAAAATCTTATGAAAAACTCACATGCGTGTGATCGATGAATCCAGAATGAATTCATCGCAGCTCATCTCTAGGTTGCTGCTGGCTTGCCTTCACGGAACTGAATGGAATTCACAATATACCATCATATTTACATGTACATATACAAATACATATTCATATGTGCACACACCTACCTACATATATGGATGATAATCAGTATGATACAATTTTATATGAGCACACACCTACCTACATATATGGATGACAATCAGTTTAATCCACATTCATACGTGCAACACACCTACCTATAAATATTGATGACAATTAGTATAATATACATTCATATGTGCTCACACCCACCTACGTATTATGTGACAATGATTGTATCTTCAAAAGTGGGGCGGTAAATGGTAGATATGATTCATTATATTATATTTTCGTCGAGTTTGCCTCTGTCAGAGCTGGGAGCTACCTATCGTTCCTCGAAGTTCAATTTGAATTCGTCACAGCTCATCTCTAGGGGCCGGTTCGGATTACATGGAACAAAATATTATTTACAATAGTATCATCTGTGCACGTACAGAAAATGTCTCTTATGACAAAATAATTCCGGTTACATAGCGTTGGGAAAACCAATGCCACGCGGGGTTGGTAAATAAGAATTACTTGGGGTGGATAAATAACGAAATACATGGGTATGGAAAATAACAAGGACATGTGATGGCAAATCACGCATGCATGTGGTTAGATTCCCGAGAACTTAGGATCGGGACATCAAAAAATGTGCTAACGACAAAGATGTGGATGGACAACATGAATTATGCAGAAAATATGAAAAAAATATAGGGTTGGGAAATTGGAAAGCACTGACATATTGCAAAGATGGGTCTAAACCATTGTTATAATAATGAAGGGGTGACTAGGCTACATCAGTAAAACAAAAAATCATTCATAAAATACATACCAATCAACTGAATATACAATATACACACTTCAGGGCCGCTAGGAAATGATCAAATGATTGACAATCATTAATATTACAATGCTGGAGAGTCTAAACCATTGCATTAATAATGAAGGGGTGAATAGGCGACATAAGTTATACATAACCTACATACCAAACAACTGAATATACAATATACACACTTCAAAAACGCTAGGAAACGATTAAATGATTGACAATCAAAAATAATACAATTTGGAGAACTAAGCAGAGAAAGGGTTGTATGAGGAGGTAGTTATCCCAAGTTTACTCTACGAAGCGGAAATTTGGGGAGTGGGAGCAGAAGGGTAAAGAAGGTTGAACGTTTCGAGCTGAAATTTTTGAGGGGCATGGCTGGAGTAACGCTGATAGATAGTATCAGAAAAAAGGCGATGGTGAAGAAATTAGAGGACAGGGTAGATTCCTGTGTTCTGAGATGGTTCGGGTGTATAATGATGGGTGCACCAATGTTGAGAAATTTGTGAACAGTACGAGGAAAGCGGAGATAAATGGTCGTATTCCTAGAGATAGATCCACATTTTTGGTGTATGGATTGCGTGAAATTGGCGTTAGGAACGAGAGACATAAGTGTGTATGGGGCGAGATAGCTTGCAATGAGAAGGCGTCCTTGGCATCGAGTTGAGAGAAGGGATTGTCGTGGGTGGGTGTGGGTGGGCTGCGGTCACTGTGACTCCAGTTATCCTGTCTGCTCCTGCTGCTAATTCAGACCTCGGTCCTCACTTCAGACCCCTAAGAGTAACTTGTGGGGTTTCCTGATCGGACCCTCTTTCGCCTAGGAGGTAAGTTTGTGTTCGTGAGTGTATATGATACAAGTGAGGTGCGCCTCTCAAAGAATTTGCCTACTGACTGCAGCTGTGTCTGTGTTAGTTGTTACATGTACTATGTGAACACTGAAAAATCTCACACAAAAGGTTTCAATACTTTTGACTCAAGAAATATTTATAAATACACACTATATAGTATATACTTATAAATGCCGTTATCTGCTCATCTATGATTCCTATACGAAAAAACTCCCGTAAATCGTTGGCAAACTTGACAAAACTTTGAAAAATACAACATAAGAAAGAAGAAGCTTCAGGAACACTCATTGAAAACAGAACTAAATGTATCAAATTGAAAGGAGTCAACGACCAACGTAAACAAGCATCGACAAACAATGCAGATATTGTGATACTCGCAGCGAAGTCCATAGATTTTTTCCTTCGCCGGTTCAATTGAACTTGACCAACTATTTATTTTTTCTTTGCTTGAATCCGTGAGTTCAATCGGAAGCATCATTCAATCTCTGAGTATCATAATATAATGGCATGACTAAATCCATCGTGCCCTCTATCACCATAATGACCAAACACAGCTCTTCTCATCATTTTAATGTGGTTGCTAATCACCCTGCGTGCAGCCTCTGACAATTGTCGGACAATTCATCATACTGGGTCAATTTACGTGGCATGTTTCATGCGTAATCGTCCCTTGGAGGGCGACTCGTCTACGACAGACAGCCTACAGAAAGCACTTTTAAGCTGACTCGGTACTGCCGGCCGTGGTAGCAAACAGGCGACTTCGACTCCACTTGAGTTCATGGGAGGTTAATGCTGGTCATTGGAGTCATGGGAGCTAAGGGTATTCAATAGGAAGTCAAAATAGGTCATCGACCTTATGGGAGGCTATTTGATGGAATTTCTGGTCTGAAAGTCATAGGTGGTCAGTGGTGGTCATGGAAGTCATGGATGTCCAGGTTGGATATTGGTGGTCACTGCTGGTTTTGAAAGTTGTTGGTGGTCAATGTAGGTCATGGAGGTCAGGATATCAAAGCAGCCACTGTGAGTTCTGTGTCATCCTGGAAAAGACACCTGAAATCCAGTCTTTAATTTTCTCTAATGGCAAAGTGTTGGACATTTCTCTGACACCATTGCTAACCATGACGGGTGCAATTAAGGGAAGTCTGATGGTTTTGATTAGGCGGCAATGCATTGGAAATTTAGCGAAATTCGAAATGGCATGATAAATATATTTCTTTAATCCATGATACAGGATGTGTGGTTCACTATTCATTGTCAAGCAGAAAGCTAATCCGCTTCCATTTTTTAACATTCCCTATGAGCTCGAAACACAGTTTTTTGCTTGTTTATCCCGATCTGAAAAGAGGTTGCCATGATATTCTATTGAAAACTGTGACGCGATGGTCCCCGCAACTCACAAACGTGAACTCGAACATTAAACCCCGCATCAAAAGTCTCACAGCCTGCTGTCAATGACCTACGACCTGTTGTCAATGACTCACGGTATATATTCAACGACCCACGGCCTTCAGCTAAGAGTCACGGCCTGTAGTCAATGACTCACGGCGTCAGCTATGAAATAATTTGAGAAAAATGCTGCGATTGCAAATTTATGTCTATTCAACTCTTCTTCAAGTCCCAAAAAGAATTTTATTAGGATCGTTTATTGAGTCAATTATTAAATCGATACTTCCGTTACAAATGATAATTTGCAGCCATCATCAAATTCCCTGTTTAATCTTTCGTTCAAGGTAATCCTCAAAGTAAATTCGCTCGTTTCGTTAAAATTTATTTGCAAGCATAAAACTGCTGAGGCCTAATAGAAGTGCTCTGATGTAATAATTTCAGTCTTACTGCTACATTTGGTGTTTACTGCAGGATGTCGCAAGATGAGGATCGATGTGCTAAATTGATGTGCACTGATATACTCACTTCATTTTTTTTGCTGCATGTGATGTTGAATTCAAGACGTTGCCTGGTGAGGATCGATGTGGTTACCTGATGTGCTCTTATTCAATTATTTCAGTTTTAATTCTGAATGTGAAGTTAAGTATAGAATGTCGCGAGAAGATTATCGATTTCTCACAAAAAACGATCTGAGAAGCAAGGAATAATAAATTATTAGATTGAACTGAATATGTTTTAATTCTCTTAGTGCTGGTTGAAACAGAACCAGCTATTTTTCCTTTCTTCTCCTAGGGGCTCAGAACCAGCCAATTTTCCTTTCTACTCCTAGGGACAGCATAGAATCGAACTCCTGGGACAAGAGTTCGATTCTATGCTATCAACTTAAAGAAGAAGAAAGAAAAAAAACGCCGGTGTTTGTTCACTCCAATTTAGAAAAAAAACACAGCGGCTTTGCTGACTGATGTTTTTTAAACAGCTAGAAGCACAAGCAGCGAACACGCTCTGTCTAGTTCAGCCCCTCAGAGACGACCCCTACAACGCTATCTACACCAGCGAGGATAGGAAACAGGGTTGATTGGATTGCTGGTCTTTCACTGTGGCTCGGGCCCCAGACGTCTCCACCGCAATCATGGCCTTTGATAGAGGAAGTCATCGTGACTCGTGTAGGCTCCTTCGTCGGCCGTCATAAATACTGTTTGCAGAGCTACTGGTGTAAAGTAGGAGTGCGGAACCCATAGATACCGAGGGTATGTAGGTTGTAGAATCAGACTGAAGTGCTTTTGGTCGCGGGTTCAAATTTTGTCTGGATTGTTAGCGTATTTAGGGTATATGTTAACTAGATGGTCAGTCATTAAAATCTCATATAAACTTAACCAAAACTGTTACAATATCGTTCATTTTGGAAATCATTTCCTGCAAACAAATTGTACTGAGAGAGTTATATGATAAAATACCAAAAAACGCTTCACAATACTGCACGGATATCAAATCCCTTCTCTCCATTGTCCACGGCCGTCTCCTACCCTCTGCATTAGAGTTGCCTTACCGGAACACATCGCCGTGAATTCTATACCTTTGGCCTAATGACTTGGAATCTAACACCGTCAATTCACGACACAATCCCCGGTTAATATTTATTGTTGATTTATTTGGTTGATTAATGTCTCAACATTTTTAAGTTTCGAGCAGTATTTTAACATCAAGCGGTTGAAGATATATACATTTATTCTGATTGGATTCTCTGGACTTACAAACAGGCATTTGTCTCTGCCAACGGACGCTCCCCAACATTCATTGAAACCGCGTATAGTTTTGAATCTTTTCATTGGAATGTTTTTCTTCTGTTTTGACACAAACTCTTAGAATTTCGATTCATGAATTCCATTTTATGATACGAAAATAAAATTAATTTGAAGTTAATCAAAATACTAAAGATTTCGTCGACGCGTTTTTCATTACAACCCGAAATATTGAAAATTTCGAACGATCTTCTCGTGCTTGGCCTGGCCTATCTTTGCCATGACAAAACCCTGCCTTTTTTCATGCCGAAACACGAACTATGCAAACCGTACCTACGCCGTGTCTTCTTTTGTGGCGATGAAATGCAATCTTGAGTGCTGAAATAAGCGGGCTGTTGGAGATGAGACTGCAAAATATCTAATTAACTGAAGACCGGCAATGAAGGCGAGAAAGAGGAGGAGTGACTAGAGTTCTATTTGAAGATATGGGGGGGGGGAGAGGAATTGAAAGCCAAAAAGATGAGAGGAAGTGGGAAAAATGTAATTAGAGCGAAGGACTGTTACTTGGTAAGAAAAGTACTACATGTGTGATGCAAGGCTTTATTTATCTGCAACGAACTTGCCTTTCAGACGGCTGTGAAGTCAAGTGGAATATCAACCATTCAACTTATTTTCGGAAAAATAACGTACGTACCGCGATATTGATGATGGCTGGGGAAGGGTATCTGTACACCTCGGATTCATGAACAGCAAATGAATTTGATAAGAGTAGGTTTTCCATCAATCACTCGATGAACCTCTCCTTCCTTTTTTCTCGTTTCATTGGGCAACCCCTGGCAACCACCAGTCTCAGAGAAACATGATTGAAGCGGTTTTTATAACATCTAGTATTTGAATATCAAAACAGAAGGTGTAGAGCATCTTACGGGCAGATGCATTTATCACAGATAACGCATTGGTCAATCAGGCTATCCACGTCCTTCACACTGAACAGTACAAGTGGAGTCTTCGAGACGGTGCCTTTCTTTTGCTTTTCTCAGACGCTTGTTGCAAGCAGCTTTTTGATTGAGAAAGATGTGAACATAAGCGCGTTAATCTTTTTAGGCGCTGTCGCCGTGGCAGGAATGTGAACGCCTGGAAGGACATCGTATTCACTGACGGTCGTTAGAGACATCATAATTTGGACGCCAGCAGGGTTAACGTCTGCACTGAACGCAGCCACAAACACCATTGTCCCTGCAGAATGGTGGCAGCCCCTTCTCTATAGAACAACCGTTGTTGAGAGGCCAGCCACGGACGCAACATTGAGAACGCAAGCAAAGACATGGTCTGCACTGAGGGCGGACATGGACGCAATAACGTGAACGCCTGCAGGACCGCCATCATCACAGTGGGAGGCCACATGCACTATAATGTAGTCGTAAGCAAGATCAACCATCACGACCAACGTATGCACAGAGGGAGGCCACAAACGTAATAATGTGGTCGTCAGCAATATTAACCTCTACACTGAATGCAGCCTTGTACGCAATAACGTGGTCGTCAGCAAAACCTACTTTCGATCTGAGGGAGGCCATAGACGAAATAATATTATCAACATCAAGATCAACTTCTACACTGAATGCAATCTTGATCGCAATAACGTGGTCGCCAGCAAAACCTACGTCCAATCTGAGGTAGGCCGCAGACGCATTAATATGGACGTCAGCAAGATCAACCTCTACACTGAATGCAGCTTTGGACGCAATAACGTGGTCGCCGGCAAAACATACGTCCGATCTGAGGGAGGATACAGACGCAATAATGTGGTCGTCAGCAAGATCAACATCTACACTGAATGCAGTCTTGATCGCAATAACGTGGTCGCCAGCAAAACCTACGTCCGATCTTAGGGAGGCCACAGACGCATTAATATGGACGTCAGCAAGATCAACCTCTTCACTGAACGCAGCCTTGGACGCAATAAAGTGGTCGCCGTCAAAACCAACGTCCGATCTGAGGGAGGCCCCGGACGCAATAATGTGGTCGTCGGCAAGATCACCTCATGCACTGAGAACGGACGTCTGCGGGGCTAGCGTCTCCATTGGGGGCGATCACAGACAGAATAGTGCCGCTGATATTTGGCCACAAAACAGGGCATGGGCATGGCTGCGGTGGGGCACAAGGTATCAAATAACATGGTGGAGAACAGTGAAAGTCACAAATCAGTAGCTGTTATGGATACTTCGTTACGGGTCTTTTAAGATATTGTATACGAGCCGCACCTGCATGTAATAAAAGATGAGCATTGGCCTATTGAGCAATTTTGAGAAATAATGTTTCTATGAAGAATTGCAAATATCTCAGCTTTTGAACAATTGATAATATAATTAGTGGTCAGAAATGTATTCTGATGGTACTAATATTCCTGCAATTCATCCGCCACCTTTTCCGTTAGATGTTATGTACGGTCGAAAATTAAAGTTGAATGTTTGAAGGATTAACACACCATGTTTACGCTGATTTCCCAACCAATAGAGTTATCCACCCCAATTATTCTTTACTTTTCAACCCGCATGTCACTGGTTTTCCCAACGCTATGTAGTCGGAATTATTTTGTCAAAATAGACATTCTCTGTATGTGCACAGATGATACTATTGTAAATAATATTACGCTCCATGTGCATGTGACGAATGAGCTGTGACGAATTCGAATTGAACACTCGTTTTCGTTGATTCAAGTAGCGTAGTTGCTAATAAAGTTTCATGTCTTATGTTTAAGAATTTATTTATTTCCTCAAATTGAAAACCCCTTTCAAGACGATGGAAATAAATGATCTAATAACAATAATAATAGTATTGTAATGATATGTCACATCGACGCTAATCTTCGTGACCATAACAGTTCGTCGTTCTAACTTTATACCATCGCTTCTTCCCAAGGCTTTACAGCCTTGGTGGTAACACGTTACACCTTTTCTATTCTTCATTACCCTTGTAGTCCTGGCAGTGTAACGTTACACCCTTTCTATTCTCCATTACTCATGTAGCCCTGACAGTGTCACGTTACACCCATTTCATTCTCCATTACCCTTGTAACCCTGGCAGTGTCACGTTACACCTTTTTCATTCTTCATTACCCTTGTTGCCCCGGCAGTGTATCGTTACGCCCTCAAAATGCATCTTCACCGTTATAACTTTACACCCTCTATACTCTCTATTGCACTTGCAGCCGTAACGTGGCATTATACCGTTACACACACGCTACTCGACAAACTCAACCTCATTGTTCCATCTTCAATCGAAATTCATCCTTGCGAGTTCATTGCGAGTTCCGCAAATTTTGGATACTTAACGCGACCGGGAAGCGCGTGTAAACAGGGTAGCAGACCCTGGTAAGTTGAGAGATTGGGCAGCATGCTGCTGCAGCAGACTATACGGCATTTGATAAGGTGTAAGACTGGACAGTAGGTGTCCAGTCCCCTAACTCAAACTCTCAAATTAAGATCCACCAGCACCACAATGTTGTATTGCAAACGCCCATATTTCGATACATAACCTAACCTTCACCCACATCAATCTAGAGGACAATTTCTTCTACTCCTGAAGCAAGCAGCTTGCCTTTCATAATTTCTCTTACCCAACCTGCCTCCACGTCCAATTTTTTTTATATATATTCGAAAAAAATCAAATTCATCCTTCCCCCGCTTACTTTTTCTATTAGTTCACCTCATTGCTCACACGTGACACTTATTTCTCACAAACATACCACCAATCTTTCTTCTCTTTGCATCATCCCTACAGCAATTACAAACATTTATCGACTCTACAATAGGGTTCGAAAAGACGTGTGACCTGTCCTTCAACAGATCGTCTTGCAGTCTCAGAAGAAGGAATTCACATTGGAATGGAACCCTAAATTAAACGGAAAATATGGCTTTCCTTCCACGAACGGGGTTCTTCTTGTATCGTATCGCTACCCACACCTCTACGGGTGGTGCCAATGGAAACGCAA
>SDVV010004719.1:0-19912 GCA_016164225.1 Gammarus roeselii
CCCCCCCCCCCCTCCCCCTACACTCGATCACACAGTCTCTCACCAACAACGTGAGGACGTTCTAGAACCCTTCGTTTCAGAACTTCTGTGCAAAGGTATAGTCAAGGCGGTTCCAAGACAGCCGGTTTTTGTAACTCGCATCTTTGCGGTCCCCAAGGCCTCAGTAGGAAATCGCCTGGTGATCGACCTTTCCGACCTCAACAGATACATCCCGTTATCCACGTTCCGCATGTCCCACCCGCACCGCATACGGGCAGTGCTGAACCCCCCTCTCTATTCACCAAACTTGATATAAAGGACTCCTTCCCGCACATCCCAATTCAACCCAGGTTCCAAAGGTTCTAAAGTTTCCTGGGAGGGCCAAAAGGCCAACTGTTTTTCCTTTTGGCCCTCCCATTCGGTCTCAACCTGGGACCAAAAATATTTACAACGGTCGCGAAGCTGCCTCTTCGTTCACTCCACCAGCAAAGGATAGATGCGACCTTCTACATCAACGACTGGCTACTCTTAGCACCGACAGCACTACACTGCCGGCGCAAAACCCAGACGGGTGCTACATTCTTCTCAAACAAGGCATCCGCGTCCACATGGAGAAATCTATTCTAGAACCCACCCAGTAGATCGACTTCTTAGGGGTAACATTCAACGGCGCGGCCGGGTCCATCGCCCCAGTCTTACGACACATCGACTGCTGCATGGGGCATGAACACGGAGATATTTTCCCGCGGAACCCTCTCGCTCAGACAGCACCAGAGTTTCCTCGGCATAATAAATTTCCTCACACCTTACTTACGCAATGCTCGCCACTTCTTCAACGAGGTGGTGATCGCAGTGCCCTCCTTCCACCTCTCCCGCACGCCCTGCCATCTCAACAATCCCTACCACTAGGCAGCTCAGCACTAACGCGACGGGACTTTTCTTCATACTCCCGTTCCGTTTGTAATGCCTCCCCCGGAGCACCTCCTGTGGACGGATGCATCGGACGAAGCGTGGGGTGGCGTATGCTGCAGCGACCAGCAGTCTTACGGTCGCCGGTCTCCCTGGGAACGAAATCTCCATATTACGGCGAAGGAATTGCTGGCCATCATACACGCACTGGGCGCACAAACTTATTGGCACCACACCACAGTCCGCATGATGTCCGACAACCGCGCGGCAGTTGCCATGGTGAACCACTTGGGCTCCAGCAAGGCCCCGACGCTGCAGAAGTTCGGAGCACAACTCCTGCAGATCCTCCAGCGCCACCACCTCTCTCCCCTCGCGACCTACCTTCCCGGTTCGCAGAACGTTTGGGCCGATCAGCTCTCACGTTTCCTACCAGTAGAAACGGAATGGGCGCCAACGCCTCAGTGCTTCTCCCGCCTCTCTACCCTGCGCGGGACCATGCACATCGACCTCTTCGCGCATCTGGGGAACCACAAGCGCCCACTATTTGCAGCTCCGTTTCCTCACCCGCGAGCGGATTTAGTGAATTCTCTGCAATGCTACTGGAATTAGTGGAACGAAATATACCTCTCCTCTCCATACAACCTGATCCCCCAAGTGCTCCGCAAACTCGAGACGTACCACTACAGCGGCGTCCTCGTGGTCCCCGACCACCCCAACGCACTGTGGTGGCCTGAGGTCATCGCGTCTTTCAACGAGCTCTCGCTCGCCCTCGACGTGTCCCAGTGCATCGAAGGCAGGGAGGTCCCTCTAACATCACGACCCTTCTCGCGTTATCTCGCATTCAGTTCTTGAAAACGGTGCTTAAGATCAAATTCAATTGTTCGCTGGCGGACACTTGGTTAACACGCACAGGCAGTCATCACAACGTCAATACCAAAGCGTTTGGACATGTTTCCACACGTGGCTACGCGATACGCAGGCGCAGTCCATCAACTTGTCCACCCTCTTCACGTTCCTTCCTTACGCCGGCAAGAAGAAGCGGCTAAGCCCTCGTACGGTTTTGGTCTACAGGAATGCGCTACATTTGTCCCACTTACATGGCTTTGGCGTCACGACCCGCGATGCGATCATTCAAAAACTGGCTAGGGCCCAGTTTCACGAGAATCCGCCACAACGACGTTTCTAGCAACAGTGGAAGCTCAAGCCGGTGCTCGACATGCTTGCCTCTCTTCGCTTCAATAGATTAGATTACAGTAAGGCAAACAAACGAGCACAAGTGCTCATGTGGAGTGTTTTCTTTGAAAGAAGTGAAATAAGAGTGGGGAATAGTCAACGAGGCTTTATAAATTCACGCACACATACAGAAAAAGGGAGGTTGTGAGGACAGAAAGGAAAAGGACCACCACTACTCGTACCACTACCTACAACAACCACTCCCCTACTACCCGGGGCATTTCAGACCCCGGAGAGAAAGGGTCGAGTGTCAGGACGACAGTTCATGATCGGGGAGAACAAGAAGCGAAGATAAATATTTAGGTTCCAGGCGATCGCATCTCAGACGGTCGAGCAGAGACGGTCGAGTAGATACGGCCACGCCCAAATGCTCAGAAGACTCACACTTTTCCTCGAGCGCATGCCTGTCGGTCTGCCCCCGAGGTTGGGTCAGACGGAATATAATTAGGTATCGAGTCTACTTCCAAAGGAGCATATGCGAATAAAATTTCGACAAGTATGTGCACATTTAGGAGAGCAGCACACCCAGTTGCCCGGGTAGTGGTCCTCCCCCAAGTGCTAAGAATATTAAGTCTTCTGTACGCAAGCAGTTCCTTGAAGGCTGTCGCACTTCAAGGTGAGACGTCGGAGTGACATCTCTTAGGGATACACCTGCCCTTGACTGGTCGAAATTTTCATAAATGTCTGGAAATTTTGATTAGTGCAAATGTAGGAGAGCTCCAAGCCCAGTTTCCTAAGAGTTTTTCTCCCTAGTGTTCAGTAGAGTAAGTCTCTGAACACGTGTGGTTGGTCCTACAAGAGCATTTCATGTGAGATGTCAGAAGGACATCTCCTGAGAAAAAGTTGCTCATGGCAACTCCTGAGTTTAGTCAAGTGATACATGTGTTTAAATTTGTTCAATAGTTATCGCAGAATTTTAGTCAAAAAAGGCAAGAGATCAGGACTTGCATTTTGATTTTAGACAAAAGTCAAGGGGAACACAATGTTTCAAGTTTTGACAAGCATCTAGCTTAGAATTGAATTCAAAAAAGAGCCAACGATTTTTAAATTTTGACTTTTTTCTTGACATTGCTGCACCAGGTCCCACCGAAATCTGTCCAACAGAAGTGAAGGTAGTTAGCTATCTACATTGTACAGGAGAATACATTTCAAGGTGATATATCTGAGGGGCATCTCCAGGGATTAGTTTGCACTGGGTGATGTATTTAATTTTAAAATGCTACAGGTGAGATGCAAGAAGGACACCTCTAAGAATATTTCATATTACAGGTGAGATGCCAGTGGGAAATCCATCAAATATTATTTCACTAGGAAACCGGCGCATGCTGCCAAGCGAAGGCAGTACGAATTGTTATAAGTTTTGAAAAATTGTTATTATTGCAGGGTCCTTGAAGGTTGACGCACTTCAGGGTGAGACGTCTGAGTGATACCTCCTAGGAAAGAGTTGCTCGTGGCAGCTCCTGAGTTTAGTCAAAATAAACACGAGTATTTTAAACTTTGGAAAACGTGTATTATTGCAAATTTCTGTCCATGAATGGAACGAGTATTTAAATTTGGAGTTATGTTTAGTCTGAGGAAACAAGGTTTCTAATTGTTGATAAATTATCGCAAGATTTGCTCCAAAAAAAAGCATTAACAGTTACCGCATATTTAAATCCAGAAGAGGCAATCAACCGATATTAGCTCGGACATCTGTAAGGAATGGGTTAGTAGGTGAGTGTCTCTCTGTGCCATGCTGCAACAGGGTCACTCCCGGATCTGTACTACAGAAGAGAAAGAAGACGGTTAGTTCATTCACAATGTACATATGGGTCAATTTGAAGGGGAGATGCCGGAGAGGCTGGTGCATTAGGTGCACTATTTTATCATTTTAAGATGAGATGCCAGAAGGATATCTCTAAGATCTATATATATTTCAAATGAAGTGCATAAGGTGCTTTATATATTTTAAGTGAAAGGCCAGAAGGACATCTCCAAGAGATGTAACCGGTGCTGGTAAAAGAGAGAGTAGCATCGTGTCGACAGGGTCCTTCCATAGGAAGGTACGCACTGATTCAACAGATGGATGTTTTATTATCTCCATTTCTCTCCTTTCTTTTCTCTCCCAACAGGAAAGGTAGAAAAGTTAGGATAAAATACCATTGCGTCGGCAAAGTATCTCCGTAGGATGATACTCATAGCCTAACAATGGATGATATCTGTCTAATATACGTCGTACCGTAGAGTTAAACAAAGTCTCCTCATGGTGCGGTTTCGATTTTCACATATCATGGGGTGTTGGGATGAGCCGCCGTTGCGGTTCATCGGTAAGCGTCGCTAAGTCGCCGGCAGACTTGACCCACACATCTTCGTTGAATCTTCGTCGTACCTTAGAGTTGAGCAACGCTCTCCTCCTGGTGCGGTTTGATTTTCACTTAGCATGCGGTGTGGGGGTAAGCCGTCGATGCGGTTTCTCAGCAAGCGCCGCTGGGTCACCACAGACTTCACCCGCTCTGGTTCTTAATTGTTGTCTATCTTTCCCCATTTTTTTCTTTTTTCTCTCTCTCTCAGGGAGGGTAGAAAAGTGAAAGAAAAATACCATTGGGTCGGCAAGGTCTCTCCATAGGAAAATACTCATTGCCTCAACAATAGATGATATCTGTCGAATCTACGTCGTACTGTAGAGTTGAACAAAGCTCTCGTCCTGGTGCGGGTTCAATTTTCGAATATCATGGGGTGTGGGGGTGAGTCGCCGGTAGACTTCACCCTCCCTAGTTCGCAGTTTTAGCTATCTCTCCTTATTTTTCTCCTTTCTTTCCTCTCCCACAGGGAGGTTAGAAAAGCAAAAAGAAAAATGCCATCGTGTCGGCAAGATTCCTCCGTAGGAAGATATTCATTGCCTCCAGCAATGGGCGATACCCGTTGAATCTAGACCGTATCACAGAGTTGAGCAGGAGCTCTCCTCTTGGTGCGGGTTCGATTTTCGTATATCATGGGGTGTGGCTTACAAGTGTTTACAACTTTAGGAAAAGAACGACAGGCCTATTGGCCCAAACTAGGTTGCCTTTTGATAGCAAGAGGGTTAGTTCTGGAGTAGAACGTCTAAGAGGCCTATTGGCCCAAACTAGGTTACCTTTTGATAGCAAGAGGATTAGTTCTAAAGTAGAACGTCTAAGAGATCTTCGTGTGCCATTTTTGTTTGTTTGTTTATAACAACAGGAAAGGGAACGGCTTAGCTATTTCTAAGCGATTTGTAAACTTTTTGATTGTATTGTTGTTTACAACCTCCGCTGGAAGTTTGTTCCATTCTTAGACAACTCTATACCTGTAGAAATTGCGCGTGATGTCTAGTGAGGAAAGTTTAACTATGATTTTGCATCCATTGTTCCTAGTCGCTCCGTTTGTATATAGAGTGAAAAGACTGGCTCGGTCGACGTTTTCCTTACCCTTCATAATCTTCCTCACGTTTCTCTAGCGCATAAAGATTGAGTTCACGAAGCCTGTCTTCGTACGATTTATTCCGCAGCGAGGGGATGAGTTTGGTAGCTCTACGTTGAACTTTCTCAGGTTTAATAACGTCTTTTCTAAGGAATGGAGACCAGAATTGAACGGCATACTCGAGATGCGGTCTAACAAATGCATTAAATAACTTAAGCATACTGTGTTGTTTTTTGAAGGAGAAAGTACGGGAAATCATGTCTAGCATTTTGTTGCCTTTCGCGGCAGCATCGTTACATTGCTTGCTGCTTCACCACCACATCGAGTTGAGCAAGCCCTCCTCTAAGGCGGTGTCGATTTTCCGGATATATAAGTCCCTGCATCTGCTTGTCCCGTTAGGACAGCAGACAGCTTTGTAGGCTAGCGCGATGGGTGAATGCGGATACCGTTTCGGGCTCACACCCAGTACTGGTGGCCCAGGCGTGGGCTTAGGGGTGGATGAGAGTCGCCGTAACACCTCTCCCCTGGTGAATTCCTAGAATGATCGTTCGCGAAATATTATCAGTCTCTGTATTTGCAATGCAGTAATATCACTACCTGTACTTGCAATGTTAATTGTAGAAGGCGTTCCGTAACAATATGAAGTTTCTCAGTCGCTTGAGTAGGTCAGAATTAGCAATTATCACATTGTTACTGATGAGGAAATTATGAGTAATAATTAACAACTGCTACTACCAGCGGCATGCTATTATTGTTACTGGTAATGGATTCATTAGTAATAATAGCTTGGATTGTGAAGAGAGCCGTGTCATGCTCCTTTCCTTTATCACTAGTTCGCAATTTTGGCTATCTCTCCTCATTTTTCTCCCTTCTTTCCTCTCCCACAGGGAGGGTGGAAAAGTAAACAGAAAAATGTCGTCGTGTCGGCAAGATTTCTCCGTAGGAAGATATTCGTAGCCTTCATCAATGAACGATACCAGTTGAGTCTAGACCGTATCACAGTTCAGAAGAAGCTCTCTTCTTGGTGCGGGTTCTATCTACGTATATCATGGGTTGTGGTGGTGAATGCTGGCACCGCACCACATTAGAATAATAAAAAAATGAGTGAAAAATATATGGAATTCCTCCAAGTCTTCAAGTCTTCACGCATCGAGTTGAGCAAGCCCCCCTCTTAAGCGGTGTCGCTTTTCAGAATACCATAGTCCCTGCATCTGCTTGTCCCGTTAGGACAACAGACGGTCTAGTAGGCTAGCGGCATGGTTGAATGCGAGTACAGTTACGGGCTCACACCCAGTACTGGTGGCCCTGGCGTGGGTTTAGGGGTGGATGAGAGTCGCCGTAACACTTCTCACCCGGTTCGACAGCTCCTGGTAAATCGTGTCGTTCTCAGGTTAATCTAGTCACGTATCTCAATGCTTGTCAAGCGCGTTCTTAAACGCATTCACGGAACCAGAGCCAACTACCGCAACCGGTAAGTTGTTCCGGACCCGCGAGATTGCGATCGGGAAAAAGTGTTGCGCCATAGTTGTAGCGAAACGTTTTCCCACAAGTTTTGCCCCGTTGTTTCGGGTACGAATGTTGTGGTCTCTGACGAAGAGGCCAACAGGACTCACGTTGTTGAATCCCTTCAAATTTTTGAAGGTTTCAATAATCTGGCCCCTCAGCCTTCGTTGCTCAAGGTTGATGAGGCCAAGCTCTTTAAGCCTATCCTTGTAGCTGTGGTGGCGGAGCTCCGGGATGAGCTTAGTTGCACGATGCTGGATTCATTCCAGTTTGGCTATATCCCCCTTTATGTGTGGAGACCAAAATTGGACTGCATGCTCGAGTTGAGGACGAACGAGGGACGTGCACAACGGCAATACTATGTCCTTCGTTTTGCAGAAGAAGTTACGGGAGATGTAACCAAGGTTACGGTTAGCTATCTTGTAACTTTCTTCGACCTGCGCGTTCCATTTCATATCTTTCGAGATAAGGACACCCAAACAGTTGCAAGATCGCTTCCTGCCATCGTGTGGCTGAAGTTTGCTATCCGACACCCCATGTGCATATCTGTACATTTTGCAGCATTGAAGGGCATCTGCCACGCTTCCGACCACTGGACGAGTATTTCGAGATCTTGTTGAATCTCAACTCTGTCTCTCTCCCTCCATGCTGCATGGCAGAGCTTGTGTCGTCGGCAAAATTCAATACCTTCGACAGAAGCCCTGCATCCATGTCGTTTACATAGATGAGGAAGAGGATAGGACACAGGACACTGCCCTTGGGCTCCGCAGAGGTAATAGGGGCCCACTCGGACAAAGCCTGGCCGATGCTGACTCTTTGCTTGCGTCCTGTTAGCCAGGCACGCAGCCAGCGAAGTACGTTGCCACCAATGCCGAGCTCAGAGACTTTGTGTAACAGTCTTCTATGCGGCACCTTGTCGAAGGCTTTTTGGAAGTCTAGGTAGATGACATCCACTGCCTTGCGGTGGTTGTACACGTTGATCATCTCATTGAAAAAGTCCAGGAAATTCGTCAGACAACTCCTCTTACGGCGGAAGCCGTGTTGAGTGTCATGAATGAGTCCGTTGTCTTCCAGATGATCGACGAGATGAATTCGTATCGCTCGATGGTTTTGCACACGATCGATAGCAAGCTGATCGTTCGATAGTTGCTGGGCGATTGTCGGTCACCTTTTATGAAGATTGCTGTGACATTAGCAACTCTCCAGTCTTCGGGGACCTCGCCACTCGTCATCGATAAGTTGAAGATGTGAGTTAGGGAATCCGCCAATTGTTCTCGAGCTTCCTTGAGAACTCTTGGGTGTTTTCCATCGGGACCAATCGATTTGTAAATGTCCAGTTCCTCAAGTTGTTTGGCAACTTCCTCTCTTGTGAACGCAATGTCGTTGAGGCTGACTTCCCCAGCGTAAACAGAATCTTATTCTTAGCCGGGGCCCGTAACTGTGAACACTGAACAGAAGAAGCTATCCAAGACACTGGCCATGTCCTCAGGTGACGTTCTGAGGACACCATCCTCATCCATTAGCGTACCAACTGAGTCCCTAGCAATTCTGCGCTCGTTGACTTAGCGATAAAAATCCTTTGGGTTCTCTTTGGCGTTATCCGCAATATTTTTCTCTTTCGTGCGCTTAGAGGATCGGACTAGTCTAGTGGCTGTCCTGCACGCCAGGCGGTGCAGTTCTGCTGCCTTTTCGGTTGTTATCCCTCAGTCGTTGCTCACATAGTCGATCGTTACGATTCGAGGCTCTTGCGACTTCGACGTTCCACCAAGGGGCCCTGATCCTTTGAGCGGGATCAATTGTCCTCAAGAGTATACATTGGTCGCTTGCCTCGAGAAATCTCTCATTGAGGATACGGCAGCAAGCGTCCACTGTACCATTTTCGAGTTGTTCTATTAAATTGAGTGCAATTACTTGTTTTCTCGTCCATTGGAAGTCTGCTCTCACGAAATTGGGGAGGGGTATAGCTCCCTGGGGGCTGGGCGGGCCAGTTTGATGTTGAATTCTACCGCGATGTTGTCAGCAACTCCCAGTTTGTTGCCAACTAGGATGTTGCCCACCAAGCGCTCCTCAGTTGGGATAGAATGACTAGATCCAGTATATTGTTCCCCCAGGTTGGTTCACGAACATACTGGGTCATGCCATTTTCGGTGATAAACTCGGTTAGTTTATTGCCTGGGGCCTGTGAAGTTAGGCTCACCCAGTCAATATAAGGGAGATTGAAGTCGCCGAAGATGATAGTCTCATGATTATTTGAGACGATTTCTTCCAGCTTCTCATAGAGCTGGGCATCATGTTTTGCAAGGGTGTGGTTGTTGCGGTACACCAATGCCAGCTTCAATGTCGCATGGGTCACTTTGATTTCTGCGTTAAGTATTTTGCAAGAAACTGTGGCGAGCGTTGCTCTAAAAAATTGATGCATTTTCTCCATTATGCACAGCACGTACCCGCCCCTAGCTGACTAGGAGTGGGTTTGTCCATACTGAACATTTTGAAGCCCGGGAGCATTATCTCTGCTGCCAGATTTCTACTCTGGAGATCGAGTAATGTTTCATTTATGCCAATGACATCAAACGAGTACAGGGTTGCCAGTCCCCTCAGTTCATTCAACTTAGGGGGATATGACTGCGTGTTACAGAAGAAGACCTTTAGATGGTGCGTGTCTCGGTCTTCGACATCTTCATCATTGGGGGAGTCTCGACCTGGCGGCTGTGGACCAGGATTTTGACCATCCCTAGAATTGCCTGTAACGCATCTACCGTGCCCGCAGCTTCTTTCTCTTGGAGCGACTGATCGAAGGTCATCGCTCCCTTCCGGGAATCTGCTGCGGGCACGGGACCCTCTAGGTAGGGTTCCCTGCAGCTAAAACTGGACCGTTTAAAGCAAGCTGGACCCCTAACTTTTGTGCATAGTATTTCTTAGCGCTTTGATGGAGCAGTCTGCCAAGTCGTACATTTCCTACATCATTCAGGTGTAGGCTTTTTCTTAGGAATAGATCGGACCTCTCCCGAAAGTCATCAAGCAAGTTGATGAAGGATACTCCATCGGACTTGCAAATGGTCTCGAGGGCTCGATTAGTATAAGTTAAATTACTATACAGTTCGTCATCATCATCCATTCCCGGTAAGATGGATGTGATGGCCACTCGATCCGTTTTGGCCTTGAGATTAGAAATCAGCTGCCTATACTTGGCTAGCAGATCTTCAGATCTTGTCCTTTTAAGATCATTGGTGCCTACATGGCAGATGATGAGTGTCTCCCGGCTGGAAACTACGCCTCTGCAAGGGCACCTCGGATCTTTTCAATCGTGGCACCGGGTTTGCAAATAACCCGCCTCTCTGCCTTACATCTATGAGCAAATTCAACCGCCGGGTGTCGGAAGATAGAGTCACCTAAGACAAGTGTCTCAATATCACCGTATAGATCCGTAAACCTCTCACAAGTGTTCCGCGTTGGCATCACAAACGCGTCCTGGTTCACGAAGGTGAATCGGTTCTGAACCTGCTGAAATCCATCCAAATCTACGCCGCCCCGTCGAGGTTGGGTGCGGTTCCGGTCTGTGGATGTCTTGGTCCGAGGTATCGGCTTAGTCCCAGTTTTCAGTTTCCGGGCAGCCGATGACCTCTTGGCCTGGCGGAATGTAGGTACCCCGGGCTTAGGTTTAGGGGTGGAAGCGAGCTGAGAGCTCACATCCAGCACCGGCAGACCTGATATGGGTTTAGGGGTGGATGCGAGCTGCCGTTGCAGACTCTTACCCAGAACGTCACGGTAGGAAGTCAGAGCAATACCACCAAGACTCACCCGCGGTCGAACTGGGTCCCTTCGGTCAATCCTCTCCCGGGATGCCTCTCCGTCCAGCTGTAAAGTAAGGACCACCAACTCTTTAACTTTTACTAGTTTCCTTGTCTGTTCCGTCAGGCCCTTACTAGCCTTCTCCATATCAGAACGTAAGTTTCTATTGAGATCTGCAGCTAAACTCTCTGGATCACGCTTACTAACAAGGTTCTCTTTGACCATACTTACCTCGTCTCTCACCTCCCCTACGGACTCACAAGTCCTGCCGATCTCCTCTCTCATCTCCACATACTCACTGGCGACAATGCGCAGCTGCTTCTCGAAGTCAAAGACCTTCCCCGTAAGGACTCCGTCCTCTCCGTCGTCGTCCCTCTGCCGTAGGCCTTGGAAGGTCACCAGGACCTGGTCGAACCTGCCAGACGAGGTCTCCCGCGAGGTCTCTGAAGACGCTCCTGCTCATCCTTGCGAAGCAGACCGAGCAGTCCGCCAGAGTAGGAGGCATCCTCGAAAGTCGTCATCGGGAATCTTTACTCTTTTAGCAAGCCCGCGTACTTACTTAGCTTACTAGTTTCAATTTATTTTATTTTATTAATTACCACACTTAGCACAGTAAATGTTCACACTTGTCACAAAAGCAGACGCATAAACGCGTCAGTTAGGAGTCGGTACGGGAACAAATTCAATACTCAGACGACGTCAGTTTGGGCACTCTTTCAGAAGACTCTGTTTCTCGTCGCGCTCGCAGCAGGCAACAGGGTCTCCGAAATTGCAGCCATGTCATGCACGTGACTCCATTTCTCCACGAACCCTCCATGCACGCTCATCCTGACCGGTAACAAGTTCCTGTACAAAAATCTGACCCTCGCTCACACGCCACCGCTCATCTCCATCGCTTCACTGCTGCCGGATGGCCGGGCACACGACTTGTGCCCTATGACCGCACTCAAAGCCGACATAGCACGATGTCCATCGCCCAAGGAGTTTCCGTTTATCCATCCTACTTCCGGCAAGCCTCTCAGGGCGACATCGGTGATACACTACATCTGTTCGCTTATCAATGAGGCCACACCGCATGCCTTCACTAAAGCTCACGATGTCCGCAAATATGCCTCGTCTCTCGCTCGGACGCGTGGAGTCCCGCTTCAAGACATCATATCCAGGGCGTTTTTGTGGTCGCCCTACGCATTCGTGCATAAATACCTCTTCACAGTAGAGAAGCCTAACCAGCCTTGCGTCTCCTTGGGAACCAGGTAGATAGTCCATCTCGTCTCATACGCTTCGAACATCGCATCCGCTGAGGCCAGCACCTCCTCTACGTAGCAAAGAGTATGTACTTTGTTATCTTACCAACGCGTGCGGCGACACTCCACGCAAAGCCTTCAGGTTACAGATACAGATACAGACACTAGGCCGCATCCCCCAGAAAAGGGGGTGGCCGACGGCAAGGCGCACCTCACACCCTCACACGCTCACACTCACACAACTTAGCCCTTTTGTGCTAAAGGGTCCGGCCGGTAGCCCCTCACTTACACTCTGGGTCCCGAATGTACCGCGGAACCGTCGTCAGCAGCAGGGCCCGACAGTTTTCACTGGTTTACCCCCGCCGCGTCATAATGGCCGGGCCCCCCCACCCACGAATGTTACGGATTACGAAATATGTATTTCCTTATTCTACTTGCAGTACAAGTCTGTTACCATAGGAGCTAGCTATTGTACACATTGTTGGAACTAGTATATTTTGAATTGATTGCCTACCGGACGGTTCACCCACCTTCTCTGGACAGCAGTATGTATTGATTACTTAACTACTCTTTGGTTGCTCATATTCACGGCCCGTATGTTGTTTTTTGGCCGCGTCGAGCAAGTTTGTTCATTGTCGTTGCCACAACGCCATTTGTATTAACCCATACTTAAATATTATTTGGGCCCTCAAGTTCAGGGCTCGCATATTAGTTTGCCGCTAGGACCTAGCTTTTTGCTGTTGTCGACAATTCTTGTAATCGCCAATAAGCAAAGTAATTACCACCATTTATACAAATGTGTTATCATTCCCTTTCACGGTAAGCGCTTCTTTGGGAACACCCAGTTTAAATGCAGCCGATCCATCCAACTTCTGAGCTCTTCTGGCATCGGCCAGCTTGCGCTACATGATTGTATTTTCTATGCAAAACAATATGACTCTTACGAGTGGAAGAGAATATAACTTTTGTTATCTAGATACTTTCGATAAAAAGCTATTTCTCTGTAATGAGTAAGAGCCATATGGGGCCTCCTCCTCCCCTTGCTATTTTAACTAAGCAATACGTCTCCTCACGGAAAGCCACTTCGCTAGCACTCATGATTGATGGGGTAGCCCAACCCTCGCTTATATAGGAAAAGAGGGGTTGGGGGTTGGGGGTTCAGCCGGCAGACGGCTAAGCGCGCCACTTGCTACCTCAAAGACGTTTAAACCGACAGGCGTAAGACGCCACGCGCCGCTAAGCGGCCAAAAGTTTATTTTTCCTAAAAACTCGAGGACAGTCGAGGTTTAAATCGGTCGAAAACTACGTTCGATGGATGTTATCAAGATTATCTCGTGAAAACATCTCTGTAATGTTTTTTATTCAGGATTCAGTCGAATAAAAAGCAGAAGCGCAATGCAAAACCATATGGCTCATACTCATTTCAGAGAAATAGCTTTTCATTGAGAGTATAGAGATAAGAAAAATTATCATATTCAGGATGATATACGAGCCCTTACATGATGCTGTACGAGCCCTTACATGCAACACAAGAGACATGGTTGCGCTATGCCTCCCTGGCCGTTCTACCTCAACATGCATGAAGTGGCTAGGGGGATGAAGGGGACTGTGTTGGAACGAGGTTTAGAATTGTTAGGAGTAAGAGCCCCTTCAGGAGGATAAAAACTTACCCCTTTAACTTCTGCATGATGCAATAAGAGCCCTTACATACAGGACAGGAACTCCTCCCTCCTAACTCCAACCAGACAAACTAAGATCGGTTCTCCATCCCCCGTCTCCACTCAGAGTACAGGATTCGAGCAAGGCACCTGAGAAAAAGGTCCAGCCTCCGGAGCCCAAGCCGACTGTAACGTGCCCTAAGTTGCTGGACTCCTGCACGCTGGAGGACATACGTGGTGAGAGCGAGACTCGACCTGTTGAATATGTCGGCTCCAACAACTAAGCAGAGTTTTCTTGGTTAGGTTTCATTTCAAATTGGATATCGGCTCTACCAACTGAGCATATTTTCTTCGCTTAGGTTTCAATGGCAATTTGGTCGCCAACAGGCACACACTTTTCAGCGCCAGTTTTTTTTTAATATAATATTTAACGACAACCATTTTTTTTGTAAATATATTACATTTTTTCCCTTAATATCGTGCATTGAGGTTTTTATTTGAAATTATTGCAGCCATGACCGGAACGTAAGATGGAAAAAACTATTAAAGCACATCTCTTGTCTCATTTTGGCAGCTTTCGTGGCGTACCTCTGGCAGCATTCCATGTGGCACCTGCATCGCTGGACATCAGAAGTTAGCGAGCTGGGCTGGAGGTTCCTGGAGATACACATCATGAAGATCGTGCTGGGCTCCGTAATGCTGCTGGCCTGTTATGATGTAAGTCTGTAACTCAGGGGACTATTGTGCTCGGCTCTGTGATACTACTGGCCTGTTATGATGTAAGTCTAACATTCAGGAGAATGTTGTGCTCGGCCCCGTGATACTAGTGGCCTGTTATGATGTAAGTCTAACTCTTAGGGGAATATTGTGCTCGGCTCTGTGATACTACTGGCCTGTTATGATGTAAGTCTAACACTCAGGGGAATATTGTGTTCGGCTCCGTGATACTACTGGCCTGTTATGATGTAAGTCTAACACTCAGGGGAATGTTGTGCTCGGCTCCGTGATACAACTGGCCTGTTATGATGTAAGTCTTTTATTCAGGGGAAAATTGTGATCGGCTCGGTGATACTACTGACCTTCTTCGAAGTAGGTCAGAAACATGTAGATCGTACTTGGTTCCGTGATGCAACATACCCTGCTATGACGTAAGGCCAGAACATTGACATCATGCTTTGAAACACTACGATGCCATTTGCATCAGTATCTTTGAGCAGCGTTCATAAAGATGGCTAAGCATGTTCGATGCTCAACCCAGCTTCCCAGGAGTAAACACCGAACCTGCTATGATGTCTGTTTGGTATTGATATCTAACCTCTTGAATACAAAACTCTTCTAAGTACCATAAGTAACCTGCCGGGCTTAATTTATTCTCCAATCCCTACGACATCTCGGTGTCATTTTGTAGACAGATATTTTTCATAGTATTTAATATCTCACATAAATTACTTATCTTGTGTAATTGTTCTACCAAATATTGACCGATTATTTCTTTTGAGCATTGTCTCCTAGTGTCCCTCCTTGACACTACCTATCACTCTCTGCTTATCCCATCACCCATTGACGCACACCATCAATCCCAGACATATCATCAACCCCTGAACCCTCCTCACAGGTGTGCGCCCTCCACTGGGTGTTCGTATTGATGGTGACAGTAGCGGTGCCGTGCAATGAACGTATCCAGACGCTGCTGTGCCGAGCCAGTGTCACCATCACGGCGCTGCTGCTCATCGTCCGCATGATCTACCAGATTGAGTACATCGACGCGCAAGGCATCGCTGCCAACTGCTCCGTGAGTTCACCTAGAGGAGGCTGTTCGTCTTAAGAGATCCCGCACACTAAACGACGAACGTGAGGCGAGTAACATTCAGCTGTTACTGTGCGCTTTGCAAAAAAGAATCGTATCATCCATGCCGCGCTCAGCGTCGAAGTCATCCCGCGTGCCAAACAGCAGAACTGCGCTTTGTGTCATCAGCCCTAACATCGCGCTTCCTTCTCGTTGGTCAGTTCAGTCAAGACGATTAGTGTTGTTGGAGTTTGTCTTGGCTTGTTGCCGTGGCTACTCCATCTTGCCCATGGTACCAAAGTGTGCATGGATAGATGGAAACTGTTGCAGATTGTCAACTGTGAGCTGGCTGAATGTCACGCGCCTCAAGTGTTTTGCATGATAAACGATGATTGTTTGGGCTTGATCTTCAGAGGTACCTCACTCCAAGCTACGAACTAAGAGTTAGTTAAGAGGGACGTGGATTGCTTGGGTTTCTTCTTAGAAGATACTTTGTAATAAGCAAAACAAATTATTATTCGGAATTTGAGCTGGTATATTAGTATACATTAAAATTCACCTTTCAGTAATTGTTTTTTACCGAGGTGCATATGGCACCGGAAACAAAATGGTGAACGCACGACTTGTAATTCCCCCCCCCCCCCCGCAGATGAACGAGACGTGGAACCCGTGGCCTCACAACAAGTCGGCCAACACCGCCGAATGGCTCGGGCTCAGCAAAGCCAAGAACCTCTCTCAGTACCTAAAGGGATACATCGGTACGTAAGGATTACGCAGCATCTTGGCTTTGAAAACAGGAATATCTGAGATACTCTCTTAAGACTATCGATTGGCCCTGTTTGGTATCAATGGTCATTGCCACATCGTCTTCTGATGATCCTGCAAGGTATCATAATTTCCATCACCATCCCCCGTCTCATGCTCATGGCAGGTATCATCGTGGTCATAACTGTCCAAGCTGTGGTGGGTATTCGTCAGCAGTACGTACGTCAGCTGACTGGTGCCCCGCCACCGCCTCCTGGTGTGCTCTTTAACAACATCACTAGGGACGTGGCCGACAAAGGTCTGCCCAACTGCCTCAAGTACCTCTTGAACTACGGCTTCTACAAATTTGGCATCGAGGTACTGTCTGGCCGTTGTTCGGGGTTTGTTCCATATTCATTTGAAATTTTCAGATGCTCAGCATATACATAATAAAATCCTTCGTTCTGTGCCTAGTTGTTGAATTACCTGCTTGTAAGCCCTACAACAAAGGCTCAATTCGTTGCGAAGGGGTGGTGATCACAGAGCTATAGTATCCTGTGTCGTGTATCTCGTCCGCACTGAACGCGTGTTACTACATTGGTTACCATTTCTCTCAGTCAAGCATGATAATTCATACCACTGTCAGTCATGTGTCCTGCCCAATCCTCGCCGCTCATCTTTATCCTTGCAGTTTGTACCTCTCCATCCATTGAATCCGCAGGGCATGTCCTCGCATTTATGCCGTCCAAATGCGTCAGATCTGCCTGATCACGATGGTGGGCGTGAAGGCTATTTCAGTCCTCCTAATGCCGCCTTCGGTGCCCGATCTGCCTTCTCAATGCCCCCACCTCTGCTAGATCTGATCCATTGCTATGGTGTGCGTGCAATTCAGTCTTGTCCTTCTAATGCCCGCCACCTGTGCCAGATCTGCCTGATCACGATGGTGGGAGTGATCGGCACTCGCCTCGACGTCTACTCCCTCTTCTACGCCGGCTGGCTGGTCTACTTCTACAACAGAGAGCGCAGGGACATGGCCCGTGTGTGGCACTACTTCGTCATCACAACGGCCGTACTGATCCCTATGCAGTACCTCATGTCCGTGGGCTGGCCCCCGACCAACTGTCTAGGTGCGTTTCATCTGTCGCCATCCCATTCTTTCCAGTTTTCGAGGCCAGCTGCGTTCATTACAAGTATAAAGTTTCCAATTTGTTTAATTAGTGTCTCAGCTCATTCTATAGTAACAATTAATAGTTACTAGTCTTATGCATATTAGGTTGAACTGAGCAGTGTAACAGCTGCCCCCTCCCCACCCCAATTTAAGGGGGGTAGAGTACAAGTGCAGTGAAACTGACGAGTTCCTCAACCGGGCATAAAATGTCTCATCTTCCAGTTTGTTACCGAATCCAACTCATTTGTATTTAATGCAAAATCTTTTTACCAGCCCGTCATGACATAGTCATGTTATTCATTTGGTCAATGTTACATTTACAAATACAAATGCAAACGCAAGGCCGAATCACTGATTTGTCGGGTGGACAACAGAAAGACGAAACTCGCACTTTTCGCAAGCACTCACACACATACCAGACCTTAGCCTTTTAACGCTAAATATATATAGTCCGACCAAGACCTCGCATCACTCACTGTCGGTCAGGAATGTGGTTCGAGATCAGTATGAGCAGCAGGCCAGACAGCTTTCGCTGGATTAACCTAGCTGCGTCATAATTGCTGGCCTTCCCCCACCCCCATCCATTCCATTTCTCAATGAGACGCCAAGGTCGGGAAAACGCATCAGAACTGATTCCAAAATCATCCATAAACATTCATTCTCCACTCACTTCTATCCATTGCATGTTCTCTAAATACCTCCACACTGATGCCTCTCCTTCCATATCCTGATTCTCACCCCCTACCTACCCAATCGGTCTTCTAGTTCATCGCTCTTCTTACCAATCTCCCATCCTTCATCCTCCCCTTGTGTCCAAACCACCTCAGCACACGGGAATCTAGTAGGTACTGACTCCAACTTCCTCAACATTCCAGTTCTAATTCAAACAACGTTATTATTGATCCTATAACTCAATGTCAATCCCGAAAAGAGGTACTGAAGGTGAGTTCACTCACCTTCACTACCTCTTTTCTTCCTCCCACTCCTTTCCCAAGGTCCCCCTAGCTTCTCTCTCTTGGTGTCCTTTCACTCCTGCTCCACTCTCAATCTTTCTTCCAGCAGTAGATGACCAGAAAACATATTCACACAGTCGTTTCCACTACTTATCGTATTCACGTGGTCACTATTCGCAGTGACATCACATGTATTATAATTCAATGCACTTATGTGTTTTATTCACTTTAGTATCTTTAATTTAGTAAAAACCACTACTTTAACCAGCGATGCTTTTATTTATTGCGTCCACTCAATCTATAAATTTTTCCACCCTTACGCCCTTACTATTTGCTAATTTGTACTCAAATCTAATCAGTAAAGTAATAGAATGACTCATTCCTCCCCAGATTATCCGTGGGCGTGGATCATGAACAAAGAGCTCCGTGAGTGGCTCTTCTTCCCCGACTACGTAAAGCCTCCAGAATCTTACAAGATCGTTAGTAAGTATTTCATCCAAATATTATCCGAAATTTTCCCTATATTCCAAATGATAAAAGCTTAGATATGTATGACGATATTCTACAGCAAGAGGAACCATTTGGCCTCTCCGGATACTTTTGATATTAGTTCAAGTTACATAACGTGACAAATTAAAGTACATATCAAATTCAGGTATTGTTATTCATTGTTCAATGTATCACTGAATGTTACATGATGGACATTGATTTAAGAAAATGCGTATGAATGCTGATTGTTTGCCACCTTTTTCCCCGCGTGTCCAGCCGACTTCTGCCTGCTGGTGTTCGCGGTTAGCCAACAGCGCGTGTTCGAAATCGAATTCGACAACGAGGCAGACTTCTACGACGGCGGCAGCAACAGGGAGATCGTGTTCCTCGACCCCTGTACTCTCTACAACCCCATACCAGACTTCGTCACATACACCAAGTGAGGCTGGGGTACTGTATAGAAAAAGACGGGGGCTCACTAAGGAAGCTGGTGACACTGAAAATGCAAAGGCTTTAATAGAAAAGCCAGTGACCAATTATAAATATCAGGACTGCACTATAAAGTCAAAAAAACACGGTGAAATGAGTTGTCGAAACAGAATAGAATCCTATTACACAGTTGAGAGGCCTATGCCATGCAGATAAATGCCATCAAAGCATAAGGAGCGCTCTCGGTAAATGACTATAATTTTGGTCTAATCTGTCATTAATCTTCTTGTCACCATTTATTCCAACTTTCTTACTACCCTTCACTTGCTTCTATTAATCTTCTTATCACCATTCATTCCACCTTACTTACTACCCCCGCACTTGCTTCCATTAATCTTCTTATCACCATTCATTCCACCTTTCTTACTACCCCCGCACTTGCTTAGATTAATCTTCTTATCACCATTTATTCCACCTTTCTTATTACCCCCGCACTTGCTTCCATTAATCTTGTTATCACCATTTATTTCACCTTTCTTACTACCCCCGCACTTGCTTCCATTAATCTTGTTATCACCATTTATTTCACCTTTCTTACTACCCCCGCACTT
>SDVV010004720.1:0-19911 GCA_016164225.1 Gammarus roeselii
AAAACTTTTTCTCTGGAACACCCTGTATATGTTTTTGGCGGGACGTCCCTTTAGTACTAATATATTTATAACCCAATAAAGTTGATGCTGTACAGTTTGCTCCTGAAAACGTTAAGGACCAGATGCTGTTCCAGGTGAATAATTTATCATTCAAAACTAAAAGGATGAATACTATCTTGACAGAAAACCATTTTGCTCTAAAGCCGGATTAAGGAATTGTGTTTAGGATCCAAAACATTTTGCCCCAAAAGTTGACAGGATCGAATAGCTTAGTGTTAATCAAACAGACCGAGCAAAGACAAACCCAAGGTGCTACAACATATTGTTCTCTCAAAATTATGAATAAGAAGCAGGGTAAATCAGTATATAATGTGTATTCACTTGCAGCGGACGCTAGCTAGCTCCTTTTGGGCACCCAGCAATAGTCACGTCACCTTAGCACTCACTAAGCCTTTGAAGTTACCAATTTACCGACCGGGAATAAATGTACCCAGAGAAAAAAATGCTGGGAGAAACATGTAGCCTCCAATGATAATGCTTAATCTAATTATATTTAGGCGGAAATGTTTCCATTACAGTTGATGCCAAAATTTTTGTCCCATCAACTTTTGGTGCTGGGGGGTGGTGGTGGTGGGTGGTGGTGGGGGTATGTGGTTTTGTGGTTGCTTAAGATGGCGAGGTGCATAATTTTACTTTGATGTTTGGACAGGTAAATGCAAGTTCTGTCACGAACAAGATGTATTGCTTGATTGATTTTGTCGGAACCTGCGCCGTGGATGTTGTTGCCATGAGCAAAACTTGGCTCACTGCTTTGGTTCCTTCATTCTTCATTACGTTAGGTGGTTTTGATGTTATAAATGGTGATACTGACGACTTTGTTTGCAAGCATGGTGTTTGCTTGTTTGTGAAGAGAGGGGTTCGTTTTGTTGAACACAACCTTGAATGCCCTAATGTTGCGGCCATTCACTTGCTGGATGTTGATGTCTGGGTATTAGCTGTCTACCGTCCCCCATCTTATGATGAGGCTTGCAATTCTTGGCTCATCCAGCTGAACTTGACCTTTTGTGCTGACCTTGAGGTGGTAATTTTGGGCAACTTCAACCTGCCCTTATTGGCTTGGCCTTTTGAGAATGTTCTGGATGTATATGTATGCCCGGTGGATGTGTCTTTTTTTGACTTTTCTCTCTGTTGGTCTGACACAGTGGGTGACTGAGAACACTTTTCTTGCAGGTGGTTCCATTTTGGGCCTTTTCCTTTTATCCAAGTTGGATAGGGTGGGCATTGTTGAGGTGCTCTCCCCGTTTCTCCGTTGTATGCACTCTCCTGTTGTGTGCGACTATCTTTTCCATGTAGAACTGGAGCAAGATGTTGATTTTTTTCATAGAGAAGGTACCTCTGACGTTGGGGAAACATTGATGCCATAGCGGGGAGGAAGGTACCTCTGACGTTGGGGAAACATTGATGCCATAGCGGGGTCCCTCATTGATATTGATTGGCAGCTGGAATTTATGTACTTGTCGGTCAACAGTTGTTTTAGGCACCTGGTGTCCATTCTGATCGGGTTGGTTGATCTACGTGTTCCAGTTCGCGTGGAGCTCAGTCCGTGCCGTGGTCTGTTCATCCATCTCGGCGGTTGATGCGAGAGAGATCTCTTGCCTGGCAGGACTTCAAGTGTGTGAGAGTTTCATTTGGTAGAGAGGATCCTCGTTCTGTGCTGACAATGGGCGTATTTAACGCCGCATCAACCACCTCGGCGGTTGATGCGAGAGAGATCTCTTGCCTGGCAGGACTTCAAGCGTGTGAGAGTTTCATTTGGTAGAGAGGATCCTCGTTCTGTACTGGCAATGGGCGTATTTAACGTCTTGAACCATCAGTATCGAACCTTTGCCATCCAGAGTCATGCTCAGGATGAGGAGCATCTCATGGATCAAATTTGCTAGTGTCCAAAGCTCTTTCACTTATACATCCGCAATAAAAAGAAGGGTCTTTTATCCGTTGGTCCTCGTCACACTGCTGGTGGTGAGTATGTTGACTGCTTCCATTTTTGTTGTGGATGCTCCTCCTAATCCAGCTCTCAATTAGGTCTTTCATGGAGGGATGCCTGATCCAGTTGTCACTTATGCTCAGGTGCTTGGCATGTTGTTGGCTCTAGACGCTTCGTCGGCAATGGGGCCCGATGGCTTACATCCAAAGCTTCTGAAGAGTTGTGCGGGTGCACTGTCGGGGCCTTTGTTAATTCTATTTCAATGGTCATTACTTTGTGAAGTTCTTCCAGACTTTTGGCTGGAGTCAATTGTGATCCCCCTGTTCAAGGGTATGTCATGGTATGATCCTCTGAACTACTGCCCTGTCAGTCTGACCTCTGTGTGCTGCAAGAGTTTGGAAAAGATTATTGTTTTCGGTCTGGTCGAGTTTCTTGAGAGTAATGAGACTCTCCCCTCACCAGTTTTGGATTCTAGAAATTTCGGTCTACTGGGGATCAGCTTCTCTTGGCTTATTCAGATGTTTCAGACTGGGGTGATGATGGCTTTGTTGTGGATGTTGTGCTGCTTGATTTTACAAGGGCTTTCGATGTTGTTTCTCATGATGTGTTGATTCACAAGCTGAGGGAGGTGGGAGCTGGGCCAGTTTGGCTTGGCTGGATTCGTTCGATTTAGGCTGGTCGTTCTTTGAGGGTTGCTGTTGATGGGCGTTGTTGTGAGACGAGCGAGGGGGTTAGTGGTGTGCCGCAGGGTTCGGTGCTGGACCCTGTGCGCGCGCACGCACGTGCACGTGCGTGCGCGTACTTGTGTGTGTGTGTGTCTAGATGAGTTGCTCCTCCATGTACTTCTTTGTTGCACGGTGTGCTGTTCTATGATTTGTTCATTTATTTTTTGTCATGCCTATGGATGTTTAATGTGATAGCCAAAGGTACGCACTAATTCCAGTTTCTATACCTGTGTTAACATAGCTGTTCTCAATATTAAACTGGCGCGCATGGCTGTGCCGGCCTCCTCGGCTCTGCTGCTCCTCACTTGCTTGTAGTGCTGCTATGTGCTCTCGTATTTGTGTTCTGTGTAAGCTGCTTGCTGCAATATTTAGTCATGCGTTCAAATTTTACATGTAACAGTTAGCTATATAATTTAAATCAATTAACTAGCTCCTACAGACTCTGTCTAATGTAGTCATCCCGTTATTGCCTGAATACCTTTATAGCTGTATTCATTTCCATTTCAGAATTGTGGTGATCAAGATGCACTCGTTGTTCGTGATAGAAGTTCCAGCTGTGCTAGACTGCCTGAATGGACAAACATGGCAGAAGAAGTGCGCTATCATATCATCAGTCTCCAACACAAGACCAAAAATTTGTTCACTTTACAGGTAAGTTGACTTTCATAGTAGCTAAGTAGCTGTATAGCTCCATTTTGAAATTATTTATTTTGTCAAATAAATTTCAGTTATATATACTGGAAACTCTATTTGCAAATGATTTTTTTTCCAATATGGGTGTGTGGATCTCCCTATTCTTACCTTAGCCTTAGTTTATATTTATCAAATCACTAGTTATCCAATCTTGACTGACACAAAAAATTTCAATACATACAAAAACCTGCAATCCAATTTTTTGAATGTCTTACCTCACAGTTCTTAGCACTGTATTTTAGTTTAGGTCTAATCTTTTCATCTTGTGTTGAATGATGGTTGAGGTGCTTAATGACATGAAGGGATGTGTAAGACATGCGGTGATGTATTTGTTGACATGTGCTGGGGTGGGGGTGTTTGTAGACATTACAAGAGGAGGTGATTGAAGATGCAAAGTGAGGTGTAATAAGATAAGGTGAAGTAGATGTTGAAGTCTTGTGAGATAGGGTGTCTCATAATGTTAGGCGAGGTGGATATTGGAAGTCATGTAATGATGGGAGTTGAGGCGTATGAAGATGGAGTTTATTATGATATGAACTGAGGAGAAGGTGTTTATAATGTATGAGGAGAGGTATCTGCAGACATGAAAGGTGTTTCTAGATGCAAGGTGAGGTGTACAAACTACCTAGACATTTCTCATTCTGGTTACTCATTCTGGTACTCATCCTGGTTATTCACCATGGCTACTCACCTAGGTTATCTCACGACTGCTTAACACACCAGCAAGGCCAGCGCGCAGCGCAAAACAGGAGGCACAAACGACACAGCACTCATGAACATAGGGACTGGGAAATATGATGTTTAAACAATTGTGAAAAAAAAGTATTTCAACACAACTTACTATATTGCTATATAGCTAGTGGTTTTGATTCATAACATTTTAGTGGAGTCAAATTTTAAAAATTCATCATACGTTTGATCAGTAAGAGCTTGCTTATAAAGAGTGATTGCTACCTGTTAACTGTGCAATCCAAGCAGGGAAGCCTTTCGGCACTCCACAATTTCTGACACTTTAGGTTTTATGGCGGACATTATAAGAGTGAGGAGAAAGCACTAACTTCAGCCAATGACCTCGAGTGCCAACTGTGGGAACAAGCAGGAACATATTTTATTTATACGATCGTCCAGTTTACCCTGAAAATGTTTACTGTATTTTTTTGTCAGGTCCGCTCTGCGCAGCATCCCTTACAAAAACCGAATCCAGGCTCCTTAAATAACTACTCTAGTATCAGAAAGTCCATGAACGTTTTGGGTTCAAATTTTTTCTTATATGAATTGTTTCATGCAGGCTCCAGTCCCCACAATATCTGATGTTCCAAACTCAGGATGCTTACTCAGTATGTGGTGAATATGCACTTTGTATGCCACCATAAACTGCAAAGATATACAGACAGTTGAAATCGGCGAACGGTTTGCCAAACTACAAGCTTTTGCAGCCACCACACAAAGATGATGGTGGAATCTGAGAGTTGGATCCATATCAACCCAGTTTGAATGCCCTGCCTCTAGGGAAACATATTAACGATAACCAGAGCATCATAAGCTGCCCAATCTCTATGAAGCATAACACATTACTCTTGTCTGGATTGAATACAAGATTCCAGAACCTTGTAACAAAGTCTACTGAACCAACCCACTGGAGTGACAAGAAATCCTGAACGGTAGGCTCAGTGACCTTACGTGAATATTTCAAACAAAACTTGTAGTCAACTGCTCCCCTAGGCTTCTGTTTGTTTTTGTAGACCGGAAGGAATCACGAGGCCCAACCGATGTGGTGAACAACCTGATTTTCTTTCAGTCTTGCCTCTTCTTCATCTTCACTACCTATCTTTTCTTTTTCTCCCTTACTCAGAATTGTCTTGAATTTTCTTTACATACCTCATTTGCATCTAATTCTTAGGTAACATCTCCTTCAACTTATCTCTTTCTCATTCTTGACCACTTTCGTAACAGTTTCTGTACACAGGACTTAAATTTTCTCATTTCAAGAGATACCCTACTCTGAGTATAGATCTCATAGCTACATGGGATCCCTCGTTTCTTGTCTTCTTCATACTCTTCTCTGCAGGTACTGAGGTGCAATATTACTCCCAGCACCATAAGGGCGACTGCAAATCCTTGAGGCTCTGAAGCAGGGCATGTTGAGTGAGAACGCTCCTTGTTGCCACTTGGGGAGTGCTGATATCTTTTGGCCTCAGCATCTTCGGAGTTACTGTACCTCCTGTGGCACATGTGCATACTTTTGTCATTCGCAGCGTAGCTTTAGGGTATTGAGTCTATACATTAGTGACCCCAATCTCTCTTATCTGATTTAATTTTGTAGTTGTCTGCTAATGCATGAATTCGCATGAAAAAAAAAAAAAAACACTGAAAATGTGATTATTATAGATCAAGAGGAACTGTGGCTCAAAGACAGTGCCTGGAGATCAAGAATGGGTTAAGGCTAGCAAAAAATTGCAAATACCTGGGGTCCATATTAGAAAAGAGCACAGCATGGCGCACCCCATCAAATGCTTTTAATATGTCGAGCATTAGGAAATTTACAATGTCTCTTTCGTCAATCCACTTTTTGACATCATTGAGGGTCAACATCAACTTATCGATTCTCAGTGCTACTGTTAGGTACTCCAGAAACCATACTGATGAGATGACAAATTGTTGTTCCTCTAAAGATAGTCAGTCAACCGAGACACCACAATTCTTTCTATTGATTCTCAGTAAATCGATGTTAAGCTTACAGGTCTGCAATTAACAGGATCAGTATGAGACCTGACCATGTATATGGGAATATCTTGTGATTAGCTCCAGATTCTGGCTCAGTTCCTGTTCTCATTGACTTTGAAAAAATTAACTGAAAGGGAGGAAGATCTTATCAACAGAGTTTGTCAAGGGAAGTGTCTGAAGGCTTTTTGAACCCATACTGGAACTGGGATCAAAGTTCGAGAAATCATCAGGACCCCCCAACCTAGGAAAATCAACATCTGACAAGCTTTCTGCAAATGACTGATAAATGTCTGGGTTGGCTGGAGCTACACTGACGAATGCTCCCGAAAGAGAAGCAGCAAGAGCCTCACACATCATGCCTTGATCCTGTAGCTATCATCTCACCATTTGGCAATTAGAGAGGGCCAAAACTGAGCAACTAATCTTTATATTTATGATATAATCATTGAATAGCTTTTGGTTGACTGGCCTGTTTTGTAAATTGGACTAACTTATTTCGGGATTTTTTTTTTTGTAATTCTTGACCTGCTTGTAAGCATGCACTTCCCCCTATCTCTCACGGTCAAGAGAGGAGGTGTCCTGACAGCCCGCGGGAGGCAAAAATAAATGGGCTTGAGAGGTATAAACTGTTCAATAAGGGGGTATAAAAACTGATAAACTGAAAATATCTTCATACAATAAAGAATAACTAAATTCTAGCCCCCAATCCCCTTGAAACACAGCCTCAGTCATTCTGGCATATTTTCCATCATGACAAAGACGTCTCTCTCTCCCACCCCCGTTACTCCCCGAAAAAGTTATTCCCAAAGATAAGGAGTGAATGCTGGCAGCATGGGCAAAACAAACGTCACACCAACACGAGACTCATCAGATGTGAAAACTAAGTCCAGCATATTATCGAACTGTAGAAAATGTGGGCTCCATTCCCCTCTGTAAAAGTTCAAGAGATGAGAAGCAGTCATAAATTGCCTATCGATTGGCCGAATTAAGCCATCAATAAGGTTTGAGGACCAGTCAAATGTTGGTAAACTTGAATTACACCCGTGAAAATCACTTCCTTGCCTGGGCAAATGTTAGACAAAAAGTTCAGTAAGCAGGTATTTACAGAAACTGTTTTAGAAGAGTGCCGATAGACAGATACAATCCACAGATCATAATTAATTGGGTGTGCGGCCACAAGGACATCACCCAGTTGATTATGAGGAAAGTTTACCTCAGGACTAAAAAAAACGCTATATTCTAATGCAGATGCAACAGTGATCCATGTTTACGAGCAATGCCATCCGTGTTTTCCATAACATGGTTAGCCATGTTGATGTTGGACGAACTAAAAAGAATGTAACAATCAAGTCTTACGATTAGCTACTGCAGCACCACAACCAGCTGCAGCAGCGCCTCAACTGGAAGCACTGCGGATCATCACCCTAGCGTAATTGCTCCGACCTGCACCAGGGGCAACCAACCCGGCCTCACCGCGCAGCCGGGCACCAGTAGCCATTCCTGCCCACGAAGGAGCCTACTTGAGTCAGGCGGGCTATCTCCATCCAGGTGCCTTGCCTGCGGTGGGGCGTCAAGTCCCTTAGCACTACCTGTATCATATCCTCGCGCTGGGAATGGCGCCGTGTGCGCCGTCTCTGCGGTATTGACGTGAACGCAGCCTCTGTGCTGCCCGGGCCCGGAGCCCACCGACACTCAAGACACCAGAGCCACAACATATACATAGCATTTTTTTTCTCATGGACAAGTAAAAAAAATCACCATTATTTCTCCTACAAATCATCCCTGTCCCGTATGAAGTTATCCCTACACGCGTCTGGTTTGTGCGTAGTTGTGTGGCTGAGGGAGATAAACACGCTGTAGGTAACAATGTTCTGGTGTCCACGATTATAATTATGCCACACAGGTGGCTATTTATTAACTGCTACACAACCCACAAAGTCATTTAATATTGCAGCATTACCACTACCTCACCGCTAAACCGATCACCTCTTTTTCTCCTCCCATCTCCCTCTGTCTCAACACGTGTGTTTCGGTTGGTATAGAGGATTTTGAGCAGTGCGCTGGCGCGGTTTCTACCACCGCAGGTGGAAATCGGGGCTAATCTAGCAACAACAACCACCATAAGCCGCAGCAGCCAAAGTCAACCCCCCGTGCTCCTCCCCCACGCTCTCCCCTGCCGTGAGCAGGCTCTACTTTCTGATCAGCACCTGTCGTTGTTTGCACGTCATGCCCTCTTGATTAATGTACTCTCGTTTGGTGAGGCGTTTGAGGATCCGAGTTGAAGGGTAAGTTGACATAAAGTAAGGCGGATATAGACATGCGGTGAGGAGGATGTTTGAAGTTATATGAGGTGGATGTTTTACGTTACATCAGGTGAGGTGAGGTGTTTGAAGGTGAGGTGTATGAAGTCGTGAGGTGTACAAAGACTCCAGGTGGATGTTTAAAGTCATGTGAAGTGGGGTGTTGACTATTCATGCTCGACTGTACAAAAACGTAAGGCGAAGTGCATCAAGATGCGAGATAGAGTGTGTGAAGAAGTGAGGTGAAGTGTTTGAAGATGCAAGGTGAGGTGTACCTAGCCATGAGGTGAGGTGAAGTGTATGATGACTTAAAATGTAAAAAGGTGTAATTTTCTAACCCTTTTATCTCTGCCCTCAAAAAATAGGTTTTAATTTTATTAGTATTCAGATTTTAAATTTTTAAATCATCTGATAAATTTAAATTCATTGAGACAGTATTTAAGTTTTTAAATAATCTGGTAAATTTAAACTCATTGAGCTATTGACAGTCACTCACAAGTCAGGGGAATTCAACCTTGGCTATTAAAGTATTTGAAACATCTACATTTAATTGCATTTTGTATTATAAGGCTGAACCAGAGAAATAATCATGCTTTCCACTCCTTCTCTCGTGAGTTGCCGGGAGACCAGGATGGTCGTTGAGCGAGTCGCTTGACTTGAGAGTCGCCCCCTTGCTTGTTGCGTATGAAGTCGTGCGCTGAGGTATATAAAGTCATCAGGTGAGATGCTTGACTACGTGAGGCGACTCGCGAGGTGCTGAAGTGATGAGGTGGTGGTTGGAGACATGAGGTGAAGTATATATTTGATGACATGAGGTGAGGTATTTGATGCCATGAGGTGAGGTTGTTGATGACATGAGGTTGTTGATGACATGAGATGAAGTGGTTGAAGACATGAGGTGATGAGGTGTTTGAAGGCATAAGGTGAGACATGAGGTGAGGTGTTTGAAGACTTGAGGTGAGGTGTTTGAAGTCATGTGGTGAGGTGTTTGAAAACATGAGGTGAGGTGTTTGAAAACAAGAGGTGAGGTGCTAGAAGACGTGAGGTGAGATGTTGGAAGAAATCGGGTGAGGTGTGTGAAGACCCGAGGTGAATGATATGGTATAAAAACGCGAGACCTGGGTATGAAAAAATGAGGTGTATGATGATGAGGTGAAGTGTATGATGATGTGAGGAGTATGTTGACGTGAGGTAAGATGTATGAAGACGTGAGGTGCGGGGCATGACGTGAGAAGGTACATGATGACGTGAGGTGGGGGAGTGTATGATGACGGAAGGTGTGGTGTGATGACGTGAGGTGAGGTGTATGGTAACGGAAGGTGTGGTGTAATGACGTGAGAAGGTACATGATGCCGTGAGGTAGGGTGTTGGTATCTGAAGGCGTGGTGTAATGCCGTGAGAAGGTTCATGATGACGTGAGGTGTGGTGTACTGACGTGAGATGAGGTGTATGTTTACGAGGTTAGTTGTATTCGTGCAACAAATGCCTACCAATGTTGTGCGTAGCCATTACATTTTATTAAGTCAACTGAATGATAGAGGAACCGAGGACCATGTTTGATATGTGTTCTGTGAAACAGCATTCCAGTGTATGAAGACACGAGGTGGAGTCTTTACCAACTGAGCTGGCTCAGATATTTATGTTTGGCTGTATCGGGAACTACCGCACGGACTGAAGTGGGAGAAGTACCAAAAGTGTCCTGTGACCCCGAGATTAGGTAGGCTTTAGGAAACGCCTGATGTCTCAAAGTTTCTTAGGAATTCCGTGCAATTTTTTTGCGGGAAGATTGGAACGATTGTGCATCAGCTTCCGTCCAAAAATTCTGTTGCATCAATTATATAGATACAGACAGATACAGACACTAGGCCGCATCCCCCGGAAAGAAGGTGGCCGACGGCAAGGCGCACCTCACACTCTCACGCTCACACAACTTAGCCCTTTTATGCTAAAGGGTCCGGCCGGTACCTCCGCAACATACACTCTGGGTCACGAGTGCAGTCCGAGGATCCGTCGTCACCAGCAGGGCCCGACAGTTTTCACTGGTTTACCCCCGCCTCATCATAATGGTCGGGCCCTCCACCCACGACCATCCCGACAGCGGGATGCCAAGGGCGGGAAAGCACATCAGCGCAGCGTCAAAATCAACCATTCGCAACCATTATCCACTCTCGCCTGTTGATTGCACGCTCTCTCGCTACCTCTACATTCATGCCTCTCCTTCCTAACGCCTGCTTCACTCCATCCATCCACCCAAACTTCGGTCTACCTCTAGGCCTGCGACGACTCGCCTCCGCATTCATCACCCTTTTCACCAATCTCCCTTCATCCATCCTCTCCATGTGCCCGAACCATCTCAAAACACGTGAATCCACTCTGTCCTCCAACTTCTTCATCATCCTTGTTCTGATTCGAACCCCATCGTTGGTGATACAGACACTAGACCGAATTCGCCCAGCAAGGAGAGTGGCCGACGGCAAGGTGCACCTCACACTTTCATGCACTCACACTCGCACACCTCAGCCCTTATACGCAAAAGGGTCCAACCGGGAACCAAGCAACACACCCTCCAGGTCATGAGTGCGGTTCGAGGACAGTGTTGGCAGCAGGACCCGACAGTGTTACTGGTTTACCCCTGCCGCGTCATGATGGCCGGTCGTTCCCCCCCCCCCCCCCCCCCCCCCCCCCCCCCCCCCCCCCCCCGCTCACGACCATCCCGTCTCTCAACGTTATGCATAGGGCGGGAAAGCAAATCAGAGCAGCGTCAATACTCATCCGTTCACAATCATTCGCCCCTCACGCCCATCCAGTGCACGCTCTCTCTGCTTCCAAACTCAGGTCTCTCCTCCTTAACGCCTGCTTCACACCATCTATACACCCACCCAAACTTCGGTCTCTCTCTAGGCCTACGTGCACTCGCCGCGGTGTTCAACACCCTTTTCAACAGTCTCTCTCCATCCATCCTCACCATGTGCCCGAACCATCTCAGAACACGCGAATCGAATCTGTCCTCGCAACTTCTTCACCATCCCCGTTCTGATTTGAACCACGTCGTTGGTGAACCTGTCTCTCAGCGACACTCCAGCCATGCTTCTCAAACATTTAATCTCGAGAACGTTCAACCTTCTTCTCTCCTCTGCTCTCACCTCCCCAGCCTCAGCTCCGTACAACACAGTTGGGACAACGACACCCTCATACAGCCCTCTCTTAGCTTCCATCCCCGACGTCTTGCAGCTCATTACGCTCTTCAGTGCACACAACACTTTACATCTCTCCTTCACTCGCGACTTCACCTCAGTTTCTTTCCACTAGCTCAATTTTCTCGTCATGGGAGCCCAGATACTTAAAACACTGAACTTCTTCCAGCAACTCTCCATTTAGAAGGACACTAACACGGCTCGCATCGACAATCCTCGAGCATCTCATCACTTTACTTATACCCACTTTTTCTCGAAGCTTCCTCCTCTCACACACTCTACCAAACTCAGACACTAGCCTACATAGCTTCTCCTCTGAATCCACCACCAGCGCCGCATTATCCGCAAACAGCAACTGGCTCAACTGCCAACTCCGCCTACTCGCTTCCTACAGCTCCAAGTCACGATCCAGCATACTCGCGTTTTTTTTTGACCACTCCATCCATATAGAGATTGAACAGCTAGGGAGACATCACGCAGGCTTGTCTCAGACCCACTTTCAATGTGAATCAATCACTCACCTCGCTTCCCACTCTGACACATGCTCGGCTGCCAACATAGAAACTGCACCTCGTTCAACAAATTTTCTCCCACTCCATGCAAACGCAACACCCTCCCCAGCGCTTCCCTGTCAATCCTGTCGTATGCCTTTTCCAGATCCATGAAGGCCCAGAACATATATCTTCTTTTTGCAAGGTACTTCTCACACACCTGTCTCAATGCAAAAATCTGATGGGCACACCCTCAACCACTCATAAAGCCACACTGTTCCTCTCCAATTGCGCAATCCGTACATTCTCTAATTCTTTTGATCAGCACTCTCCCATACAAAACACCGACCACACACAACAAACTGATACCTCTTGAGTTGCAGCATTCATTTTTATCTCATTTGCCCTTATACAGCGGGACAATGCAGGCACTGCGCCACTCAATCGGTACCATGCCCGCCACAAAACAAATGTTCAGTAGCTTCAGCAATCATTCGACAATCGTTTTTCAACCCTTTTTGAAGGCACTCAGTTGCCACGTCATCCAAACCAGGGTATTTCCCTGCTTTCATCGTCTCCACTGCCTCCTGCACCTCTTCCCTAGTAATATCCGCAGCAAGTCTTTCTCCAAAAACCGACATCCGCGCACCACCACCACCACCCACAGCGATAATGTCAGCCTCTCTGTCATCCTCGGCTTTGAACAATTCATCAAAATACTCGGCACACCTTTTCCGTGCACCACCACTTTCAGTCAACAACTGGGCGTTTTCATCTTTCACCGTCTCCTCTTTTCTGTTCTCTCCCTTTCTCACCCTCTTAACCCATTTCCAGAACATCTTTTTGTTATCCTCAAAATTCTGGCACAACCGTCTGCCCCACATGGCATCAGCGTTCCTTTTGGTTTTAATTATATAGATAGCTAAACTTGGGTGTGTAAAGAGATGACGTTGAGTATATGATGACTTGAGGCTCGAGGTGTATGGTGACTTGAGGTGAGGCATGAAGTGTATAAAGACTTAGGGTGAGGCGTGAAGTGTATGATGACTTGAGGTGAGGCGTGAAGTATTTGATGATTTGAGGTGAAATGCACAAAAGTCTGAAGCTCAGGTCGCTAATGAATTATTTTAACAATTTTTCTATAATTCACTAGGTTTGTTATTTGTGAATGACAAGTAATAGCTTATAAGTGTAGAGTGGCTATGCATTTGTTAATGTTCACCATCCACCTATCATTTTTTCAGAACAAGCTGGTGCGGCAACCATCTCTAGATGACAACAATCCTGAAGAGATGCAGCTCAGTACTCTTGCAAATGATATCACAAAGGTAAAAGAGAGATAACATACGCTTAGCCACGTAGTTATGTATTTTTTCTCCAGTACCTGTGCAGGTTTTTAATAGTTTTGCACTTTACACGCTGCCAAAGTGAGTGTTTGATGAAGGTCATCATGTGCGAACAAATTGCTTGCTAGTCGTACCCGTGCTACAAATGCAAACACATGTTGTGCTTAGCTCAGCAGCTCAGTACTCGTGCAAAGATTTAACGTGCACTGAGATGCACAGGTGCACGTTAGATCTGTACTCTCTGAAACAGCATTGGGATTATCGATGTTAACCTTGATAACGGAATACGTGCATTTTACCGAAGACTGTGTAGTGTAGCTGCAGTATAGATTCAATTCTGTTGCTCGTAATTTGACCCCCTAAGCTAGCTGGTTTGAATGCTGCTTCAATGGTGGCTGATGAATTTATAAAGCTAGTTGAGGAACTTAAACTCTAGATATTACCTCGAGTTGTTGAATAGTCAAACTCGGGTCTTCTGTTTGCTACCTGTTTGTATGTAGCTACCTCTAGTTATCTGTATGTTGCATGATGTATACAGTCATAGCTAGCTAAGCAAATTTATTCAATGATAAGGATTAATCTTAAATAAAACCAGTTCATATTTTATTTCGTTCAACAAAAAGTGCAGAAACTCTGATTTTACATTGCTGGTTGCAATGATTTACCACGCTTTTTTGATCTCAAACAAATTGTTGCTCATTAAGTAGATTTTTATATCATAATTAGAAGCATTCGTTTAATATTCTTGGCTGACATTGATTTTTTTATGTAGATGAGCTTTCTTTAACGGTAAATCGACGAAAATAGCAATAACATTATTATACTAGGTTGCTATAGAGTGAAAGCATTGGGTTTATCAAGGTGAATGTGGAAAAGGTTGCCATGGCAGTGCATAACAGCCAGATATTCAGTTAATGGTTGCGACATCCGGCTTTGGAACTATTATTTTAATCTGTATTTCAGTATTGGTTAACAATGGAGTTTACGGCTGGTCATTAGGTAGCTACATTCTTAACACGAATATAAATGATATCAGAGCCTCACACCAACCTGTGTGGCCACTTTAGTCAGCAACGTGTGGTTATGCGCCAGTTAGATCTTATTTTGACTTATCCTCAATAATTCGTACCGAGTAAAATTATCAAAGCGATTTCTTGTGTTTTTTGAAATATTCAAGTCCTGTTGAAAAAAAATTGTAGGCTGTCATTGATGTTTAACTGCAAGTTCCTCAATAACGACAGTTGCTTATGATAAAACTAACTGCATGGTTGACCATTTTTTTGACCAGATCAGGGTTCAACTCCTGCCAAAAGAGAGATGCATGACTGCAATAGGTAGCTAGCTGTGTGGTGGAAAATTCTAATTTAATTATCAGTTGTTAAAATAATACGGTGGTGCAACAGATGTTAGGAAAAAATGTTATAATTGTCAGGAGATTAATAATAATAATGATTTACTGCCCTCAGTTGTTGGAGCGTTGCCGGGGTCTGGTGCTTCAGCTCAGTCGCGTCCCATGCACAGGCCGGGAAGAACACCTCAAAAGCAGTGTGGTTAAAGCACTCATGTTCACGTTAACTGGCCTTAACACTTGCTATTCGTCCTCATGCTCGGCCTATTCTCAGTGTAAGTGTTGGTGATTAGATTTATTGATTCGACTGATATGTTAAATCTTCAATGTTGATCATTGTGAGATGAAATTTCTACCTTTAATAGTTTCCTACCAGGATAGTAGACAGCTATCAAGATTTTTTTTTCTTTCATGTTTTTTTTCGCTAAGAGAATGTGCACATCCATAGATTTTCAATCTCTTTCATCATGCAGAGTTCCGCTTGTGTATGGTCTACAGAAATTTTGTGTAATCATTCGTATGCACATATAGCTACTTACACTTGGTTATAAGGAAATTGTTCGTTTTTATAGCTTTCTTAGTGGAGACACCGTCAGCTCGTGCTGTGGCCTGAGCATTATTTGCATGGTACTGCCACATTCGCAAGTCGGATTCCGGCTCGGCGGTACGTTCGAGTAGAGCTGTTCCCACAGTAAGTTTATCCACTGATGAGAGGTCGATCAGGAACATAGCACAGATACTATTCCAAACGATATTTGAGCCCCAAGATGTTTGCTGTGGCTGACGATTGCGGCACGTGTTCGATCTCACGTATTCCCAGTGGCATTCGCTTGAATAACTGAGGTGCCCGAGACTTGTAATTGCCACATTTTGTTGTTTCCCTATTTATGCCGCCTGTCAGTTTTTTGGCACTTGTTAAGTAACACATTCACCCGATCCTTGCCCGGTTTCTTATTGTCACATCTGTTAATTGTTTTTTTGTTGACAATGAACAAGTAGCCTTTCAGAATTGATCAACAGAATGAAGTATTTGAAGCGTGAGACAAGCTTTCTTACTATTATCCAGTTACTGTCGGGAGTTCGTAGACGAGTTTGCAATGACTATAAATTTACTCTTTTGTTGAGAAAAGGCACTTTTCTAAAAATTGTATACATTTTTATATAAATATTACTGTCAAATTAATCTCCGTCTGCTAAAGTATGAATCTGAATTGGGTAGGATCATGGTTAACATGGGCGTCAGTCTATAACTACTAAACTTGAGCATAGTTAAAGATATCAGTTTTAGAATCTGCTCGTAGTTTGTATGAAACGTTGAAACCTCTCGTGCGAACGAGCTATAGCAGAAGAGAGTTTTTTGTACAGGAATGTCTACACAAAGATGGATCATCCTAGTGGAGACAGGAGACCGAACTTTATACTAAAAAAATAAACCAAACGTATGGTAGTGAAACATTGGCAATGAGATAACTCAATGCCATTTTGCGTTAATGTAATGAATATAATTTATTTGGGATATATATTCAAAAAAATCGAACAGTCTCGGTTGACAAATGGACACGAATGATAATGGAGATGAGAAAAATCATTCTTAAAGACAGTGGAACTGTATTACAAAGAATATTATCCAAAATCACTAAGTGCAGGGTACCTATACATGTATGGTGTAGGTTAAGAGTTTGTCAGCACATGTTTATGTGGTGAAGAGAACGTACAGTAAGTATTTCGTGAATTCATTGTAATAACCTCACATGTTACAGCAATGCAGAACCTGAAGCATACAAGCACCACCACCGATGGGTCTTCATTCTTTGATGATGACCAACAGCAGCATGAGTACGCTGGGTGAGTTATTCCTTGGTATCCAATGCGATTTCTGTATTATTTTACACGAGGTGGCTCTGTATTGTTGTTTGTTGTTGGTTAAAGATGTAAACGGTCGGTTGTTGTTGGAGACTGGTGCTGTACGAGATAGTGGACCTGAAAATTTTGAGGAGTTGATGAATGTTGAGGATGTCGGAGAGGCTGACATTGTTGCTGTGGATAGTGGCGCGCTGATGCTGGTTGTGGGAGCGAAAGTTATTGCGAACATTACTACGGAAGAGGTGTAGAAGGTGTTTGAGGTGATAAAAGCAGGGAGATCACCCTTAGTTTGGACGGCGTTGCGACTGAGTGCCTAAAGAGGGGTGAGTAACGGTAGTCGAAAGACTGTTGAGATTACTGACTCAGAGTTTTGTGTCGGGCGTGGTGCCAATTGAGTGGTGGAGTGCTTGCATTGTTTTGCTGTGCAAGGGCAAAGATAATGAAAATTGATGCAGCAACTCGTGAGGTACCAGTTTGTGTGCCGTCGAAAAGTTGTTACAGATACAGATACAGACACTAGGCCGCATCACCCAAAAAGGGGGTTGCCGACGGCAAGGCGCACCTCACACCCTCATACGCTCACACTCACACAACTTAGCCCTTTTGTGCTAAAGGGTTGGCCGGTACCCTCTCAACATACACTCTTGGTCACGAGTGCAGTCCGAGGATCCGTTGTCAGCAGTAGGGCCCGACAGTTTTCACTGGTTTACCGTCGCTGTGTCATAATGGCCGGGCCCCTTCACCCAAGACCATCCCGACAGCGGGATGCCAAGGGCGGGGAAGCACATCAGAGCAGCGTCAAATTCAACTATTCACAACTATTCTCCACTCACGCCTGTTCATTGCACGCTCTCTCGCCACCTCCACATTCATGTCTCTCCTTCCCAACGCCTGCTTTTCACCATCCATCCACCCAAACTTCGGTCTACCTCTATGCCTGCGACCACTCGCCTCCGCATTCATCACTCTTTTCGCCAATCTCCCTTCAACCATCCTCTCCATGTGCCTGAACCATCTCAGCACACGCGAATCTATCTGTCCTCCAACTTCTTCACCATCCCTGTTCTGATTCGAACCACGTCATTGGTGATCCGGTCTTTCAACGTTACTCCAGCCATGCTCCTCAAACATTTAATCTCGAAATCATTCAACCTTCTTCTCTCCTCTGCTCTCACCCCCCAAGCCTCAGCTTCGTAGAGCACAGTTAGGACAACAACACCCTCATACAACCCTCTCTTTGCTTCCATCCCCAACGTCTTACAGCTCATTACACTCTTCAGTGCACCCAACACTTTACATCCCTTCTCCACACGAGCCTTCACTTCAGTTTCCACTAGTTTAGTTATCTCCACATGGGAGCCCAGATACTTGAAACACTAAACTTCCTCCTAGAGCTCTCCATTTAGGGTGACACTAATTTTGCTCGCATCGACAGTCCTCGAGCATCTCATTACTTTACTCTTACCCACGTTCACTCGAAGCTTCCTCCTCTCACACACTCTACCAAATTCAGACACTAGCCTACATAGCTTCTCCTCTGAATCCGCTACCAGGGCCATATCATCAGCAAATAGCAACTGGCTCAACTGCCAACTCCGCCCATTTGCTTCCAACAGTTCCAAGCCACGACCCAGCACACTCGCGTTCACCTCCCTGACCACTCCATCCATATAGAGGTTGAACAGCCAGGGAGACATCACGCAGCTTTGTCTCAGTCCTACTTTCACTGTGAACCAATTACTCACCTCGCTTCCCACTCTGACACATGCTCGGCTGTCAGCATAGAAACTGCACTGCTTTCAACAGATGTCCGCCCACTCCATACACACGTAACACCCTCCACAGCGCTTCCCTGTCAATCCTGTCGTGTGCCATTTCCAGATCCATAGAAGCCCAGAACACATTATTTCCTTTGGCAAGGTACTTCTCACAGACCTGTCTCACTACAAAAAATCTGATCGGTACACCCTCCACCACTCCTAAAGCCACACTGTTCCTCTCCAATTGCGCAGTCCGTACAGTCTCTAATCCTCTTGATCAGCACTCTCCCGTACAGTTTCCCAACCACACATAACAGACTGATACCTCTCGAGTTGCAGCATTCATTGTTATCTCCTTTGCCCTTATATAGCGGAACAATGCAGGCACTGCGCCACTCAATCAGTACCACGCCTGCCACAAAACACAAGTTCAGTAACCTCGCCAACCTTTCGACAATCGTTACTCCACCCTTCTTCAGACACTCGGTCGTAACGCCATCCAAACCATGGGCTTTCCCTGCTTTCATCACGTCCACAGCCTCCTGCACCTCTTCCCTGGTAATGTCCGCAACAAGTCTTTCTCCCAAAATTGGCATCCGAGCTCCACCACCCACAGCAACAATGTCAGCCTCTCTGTCATCCTCGACATTCAACAGCTCATTAAAATACTCGGCCCACCTCTTCCGTTCATCACCACTTTCCAACCACAACTGGCCGTTTTCATCTTTCCCCACTTCCTTCTTCCTGTCTCTCACTTTCTCACCCTTTTCACCTCTTTCCAGAACATCTTTTTGTTGCTTCAAATTTCTGGCACAACCGTCTGCCCCACCTGGCATCAGCGTCCCTTCTGGCTCTCCTCACCACCCGCTTCACCTCGTTTCTCCTCTCTTTGTAGCTTTCATGAGTCATCTCCGACTTCACCTGCAACCACTCCTCAAACGCTCCTCTTTTCCGTGCCACCGCCAGTTTGACCTCATCGTTCCACCACTCGCAGCCTTTCCTTCTGCACCCGCCCACACGGCGCGCAACACACACTTTTTTCGCACATCTCAGCAACGCATCCCTGTACGTCTCCCATTCTTCCTCCACATCTCTCAAGTCCTGTCCTCTCACGTTGTCATATTCTTCCTTCAACGCCTGCTAGAACTCCTCGGCTCTACTTTCCACATTCAGTCCACTCACTTTCGCTACCTCTCTTCCTCCTCCCACTCGTTTGTTGCCCTTCCACTTCTGCTCCACTCTTAATCTACTATCCACCAGCAGATGGTCAGACACTCCTCCACCCTCCCCTCTCTATACCCGCAACACCACTCTCCTCGATATCAGCACAAAATCCATCATTGCTCTCTCCACCATTGCACCGTGGGCCATCCTTACTCATGTGTACTTGTGAATATCTCGCTTCTTGAACAAACTGTTCCCGACCACCAACTCCTGCTCCATACACAGACCTATCAGGTTTTCTCCACTGTCATTTCTACCG
>SDVV010004721.1:0-19911 GCA_016164225.1 Gammarus roeselii
GGGGGGGGCTCGGCCATTATGACGCGGCGGGGGTAAACCAGTGAAAACTGTCGGGCCCTGCTGCTGACGACGGTTCCTCGGTACATTCGGGACCCAGAGTGTAAGTTGAGGGGCTACCGGCCGGACCCTTTAGCACAAAAGGGCTAAGTTGTGTGAGTGCGAGCGTGTGAGGTGCGCCTTGCCGTCGGCCACCCCCCTTTCTGGGGGATGCGGCCTAGTGTCTGTATCTATTCATTTCAATTATGCTTGTGTAATTTTCTGCAACATCACTAACTGTTATTTTCTACTTTCAGGTTACTTTTAGCTAGGGTACATAAGGTAGCTCAAGAACAGTATGTGGCTCTTAAATCAATTACATCAAGTATTACAGTGCTCATGAGATCAGCTGACTCTTTAGTCTCCTACATAAGCATCTTTCTATGACTTTAATAATTTGGAAAACCTGTATTGTATCTGTAAATTCATAGGTAGGAGGCCACAGTCTTTACTGCTATGGATAATCTGAGACCAAGCTCTGATCAGCCGTCTGATTCCCCCACTACCGGTTTGTATCCATCCCACTATGTCACTCCTACGCCCTTCTATGAGACTGTTCTCGAACTTGAGTCTTCTGCAGCTGGCCCAGAGTATGATAGTCAGCCTGGTTCACTCCCAGCCAACCCCAACTCCATCCTCAAAGAAGCGGATGGCTATGCCACTGAAAGCCAAACCATACCTCCTGCTCCCCCAAACCAAAATGACTACAGAGATGACGCACCTGTTGAGTTTGTTAATGAAGGCTCTGGCTTAGACTACAGCGATGCTGGGGTGTATCCCAATGCAGAGGCGTTGTTTGGGCAGGCAGAAGCTTACCATCAGGATGAGGCAGCTGGGTTTCCACTTGTTGCAAGCGATTCTCCAGTGTTACATTTGGCAAATAGCAATAACTCAGGATTGTTTCCACGATCCCCTGGTGGTTTAGGCCATGCCGAAGGGCCTCTGATGCATGGAGATTCTGATATTGCTCTGGATGAGTTACATGATGTGGAAATGGAGGAAGACTCTCACCCGCTCCTTGACACTCCTCCCCTCCAGCGACGCACTGACGTTCTGTTAGAAAGTGGCTCAAACTCGCGGAGACTACGTACATCAAGAAACGGTGCCATCAACATCAGCGGGTCCTCCTCATCCTCTAGGGGGAAGAAGAGGCTGCTGTCCAGTCCCTCGGAAAACTCGCCAGAGAAAAGTCATAGGAGAAATCAAAGGGACAAAAGAGGTAGCAGTGTCCGGTCTTATCAAGATGGTAATAATCCAATTGATATGGTCTACCAATCTGAATCTTCTGATTTGGACTACCTTACAGACTCTTCCGATGCCTCATCAGTGACTTCTTTGGGTCGAAGTCACCGTCGGCGCGAAGAACAACGAAGACGTCGAAGAAGGCGCCGACGGCAGAACCGCCGTGTGAGTGACGGCCCTTCCGCCGCGGACCTCCAGCTTGATTGGTTGTCCACCTCATCATCTTCGTCATCCTCTAGTTCCCGTTCCGAGTCTGGGTCGGATGACAACAACTCCGGCGTTGAAGTGCTGTGCGAGTCACGTCGAAACACTCGCCCGGTGTCTGTGGTCGACCTCACCAACGAGAGTGACGGCGAGGTTACGTCTGGTCACCACACGTCGTCCAGTAACCATCACCACTCAAGGGAAGATTCTGTGGACTCCATCTCGCCAATCAACCATCACAGCTATGGTAGAGGAACCTTGCTAAGGTCTCTTATACCAGAAGAACACAGACTACCAGATGACGCTAGTGCAAACAATATTATTGAGAGTGACGACCTTGCTCATGAGCCTGCTTCATCGTTCCATGGAGAGATTGCTGCTTCATCCCACGGGAGTGACCTGGGAGACTCCTCTCGCTCATCAGGTATCAATCCTTGTTGTGGTGTGCACAATTCGCTTGGGGCCGCTGGTTTGAGTGCACCCAACAACTATTCTGACCATTGGCCCTTTGGAACAACTGCAGACCAGCAGCAGCAATTTTCGTCATCTTCCAATGGCCGTCATTGCTCAAGAATATTGTATGGCATTGAAGGAGGCTCTGCATGCTCGTTTGATCGTCGGTGCTGCTGTTCTATCTCGACCACCACCACTAGCAGCAGCAGCACAAGGGAAGGGGAAAACCGTCTACCTTCGTCTTCCCGCAGGAGAAATTCATCCAATAACAATCGGCCACCATCAACATCTAATGCAGACAATGACAGTTGTGCAAGGTTTTCTGGATGCCGTCATCAACGTCGGCGGAATAATGCGGTCGCTGGTAATAGCAATGACAGCAGCAGCATCAATAACAACTCGAGTGGTGTTGTTTTGGATCCTATGGACTGTGTTCCACCTCCTGTGACCATTAGTATTGAAAACACTGTGGATAACAATGACATGGATCCTCCCATAGGAGGGGGCAGTGGTGTCAGCAGTACAAGTGTGGATGGAAACCATTCTTCCTCCTCTTCTTTGGGTAGTGACCACCATCAATTTTATGCCCCTCAATCAAGTGTGTATTATTCCTCATTGCCTGCCAACCCTATCGTCAGCTACAGCAATCCTCTCTCCAGCTCCTCTACTCCTTTGAATGCTGGGCTTGGAGCTCATCCTATAAGCCAAGGCTCCTCTACTATTCAAGATCCAGTTGATCAGACGACTCGACAGCCATCTCAACACCCGGCTCATGGTCATCCTGCCTCCATCCCCACCAATGGAGGAGGGATTGAGCACCCATTAGGCCTGCACATGTCTCATCATCCGGCTCATCACCCCCACGCAGCGCCGCCGTACTCCACTTCTGCTCTAACCCACCACCCAGCTGTGTCCAGACTACCCCTACACCACCAGAGGTTGTGGCTTATGCAACAACGATCTGCAGAGCTTAACCGACGAAGAATGGATCCCACCTACGTCGCTTCAGCAGCTGCCGCTGTTGCTGCAGCTGCCGCAGCATCAGCTGTGGCTCATACTGGATCTGCTGTTACTCTGCCCCCGACAATGCTGTCTCGACCACATGTAACCCATGATACCTCCCAGCAGCAGCAGCAGCCTCCTCATCTGTGTGCAAACCTCTCTTCTAATATGACTAGCAATAATGAGGGTGCTGGACGAGGAACCAGTGGTCTAGCCGGGCATTCTAATGTTGTATCCTCTCCCAACTTTGGTTCAACCAGTCATCCAGCTGGCCCTCGGCTCGCCGGCTCTCACCACCACCAACAGCTTGGTCATCGTCATGGTGGCAACAGCGGTCTCTACCTTGACCCGAGCATCAACCATCCCACTGGAGGTCCTGGGATGGCTCCAAGGGGTCAATTAAACCCTGTCGCGGCTGCCAATACCAGCATTGGCGGGTTGCCCACTGCCCCTCCTAGAGCCGGTGTTGGCGGGGTGCCCCCACAAGCTGGCCTTGGTCAGGCAACATCCGCTCACCAGCCTCACCGTCACATTGATATTGATGAAACCTTGCTGGATGACCTGATCGGACCACGTCGCATAAGTCTCAATGGGCCCATCAACATCGTCATTCACTCGTCAGTGTGAGTATTTATTTACCCTAACAACTCTGGTTTTCACTAATTGAAGTAGAGGCTGCTTCACGCGGCGTTTGAAGTTCCCAATTAAGTAAACGGGCTTGCATTTTTTTTGTATCTTTTTATTGAAAGATGAGTTCATGATGCATCATCGGAGGAAGTCTTATGCAGCCAGTCAACATTGCCAGGATGCAAGACCAGCCCTCTCTGGTATGTGCCATTGATCTCAGAAAACTGTCACCCAACACTTTCAACACTCGTCCTCATGAACAAAATACGCAACACACGCATCTATCCGAATTGCTAGAAGTGGCGTGCTGATTTCCTCTCTGGCAGACATGCACGCACAGACTACAATAACAGGCCATCTCAAACACGTGTCTCCGGCGCTCTGTTCTTTCCCCTTCACTCTTCGACTCTTTTCATTGTGCATAGATGTGTTTTCTGTAGGACGAGGAATGATCGTGTGGTGATGGCTCAAACTGTGTTGCTGTTATGTTGTGTAGGTGTCTGTTGGTTTGACGGTGGCTAAGAAGGTGGTGGCAGGGAAGTCTGGTCCATAGTCTTGTTAAAAAAGTGAGACTCTCTCATATCAAGATGATGTTTGAGAGGGAAGACCTTGGTTTGCTCATGCAGGTGGGAAATTGGAGTGGACTGTGTACAGCCCGTTGTGATGCACAAGGCCGTGTTCTGTATCCTTCGTAAGGAATGAATGTGTGGGTGCAAGGTCAGAGGACCAGGCGGGGTTTGCGTGGGAGATGATGGGCCTAATAAATTGTTTGAATTTTGTTGTAATAGATTCCTTGGAGTGACCATAGGGGGTTGTGGTAAGCACCCGACACACATTGTCTTGGTATGGCTTTAGCGCCAATGTTGTTGGTGTGAGGTTTGAATGTCATCCCCGTGTCATAAGTTACTCCATGGATTGAGGTAGTGGGACTGTGGGGTATTGGAGTGTTGGTAAGCATAACATTGGGGTGAATACGGTGTTCACTGTTGTCTGGTGTTGATTATGTTAGGGAAGACTTGATAGCAGACACCCTCATTCTGTTATGCAGCAGCCTGACTTCAAGAGAGTTCAGGTACTGCTGGAGGTGTGCAGCAGCAATCTCGGGTTTGCGGTGTTGTGTGATGTAGGTGTTGGGTTCTGTTGGATTTGGCAGGTCGTGCATGAAGGCGTTGAAAATGGAGGGGGAAAGGACAGAGCCCTGTGGGACACCATTGGGGAAGTGCCAGATATGGGATGGCTTGTTATTATAGACAGTGTGTGCTTGTCTGCCTGAGAAGAAATTAGCAATCCATTTCTTGTTGTTGGGATGTATCTGTGTGTTCAGTATTTTGTTAATTAGGACCTGTGATGGAACTGTGTCAAAGGCCTCACTACTGTCAATAGCGCATACTAGGGTTTGTTTAGCTGGCTTCTTTTCATTCAGGCCTTCATGGATGGTCTGGGTGAGGCTGGTGAGGAGAGGGGCTGTCGAGTGTTGGGTCCAGAAACCATGTTGTGTGGGGTGGGGGAGAGTGGAATGTGGGTATTTATTTTGTCTAGAACCACTCTCCAAGATTTTCGAGGGGTTCGGGAGACGAGAAATGGGTCTGTATGAGACTGGAGCTGTGGGAGCTTTGTTTGGTTTCAGAATGGTTATGATTTTTCCTTGTTTCCAGGTCTTTGGTATTGTATTGTGTAGTATAGAAAAGTTGAAGATGTCTGTGAGGGTCGCGATGGCGTGAGGACCTAGATGTTCAAGGTGAATATATGTTATGCCATCTGCACCCGTTGTTGACAAGTTTTTAGCCTGGCGGATAGCGGCTTTGGTCATGACTGGTGTGAAAACAGGTTCAATGTTTGGGTCGATCTGTAATTTGTGTAACTGTTCGAGTATCCTCCTATTGTCTATATGGTGTGGTAGGTGGCAGGTGTTGTGTTTGTTGAGTACGTTCGCTTGTTGTTGGCCTGATAGGATGGTGTGGGTATTGGGTGGTAGAATTTCCTCATGTGTGTTCATGTGGTTTGTGTTTTTGTTGTTGAGGCTTCTTAAAAGTTTCCATAATTTTGATGTTGAGGCTCGGAAGTTTGTGTTTGCAAGCACATCCCGCCACAGGTTCGTCGGTTGCCTCACAAAGATCTGCACCTATTTCTGCATTTTGGGTTTGAATCTGTGTGATTCGGTCATTGGTGGAGGGTAAATTACGTAGATGATTTCGTTGCTGAATTTTGCGCTTAATATGGGCAGAGAATGCTGGATTGAAGCCATGAACGAACCCGGCGGGTATGTGTTGCCTGTCTGCGTGGGTAAATACTGCTGTGAAGTGTTTTGTGGCCGTTTTGATGGATGTATATTGGGTGATTCAGTCTGGTAGGGCGGTTTCTATAGATATTGTGTATTTGTCCCAGTCTGTTCTCTTGTAATTACGGAAAATATGAGAGGGCTTATTATGGATTGGGGATCGGAGTTGATAATTAATGACTATTGGAAGGTGGTCGGACGACATGTCCTGGTGGACCGCCCACTGGCAATTAAGAGCGAGATTGGGAGAGCAGAATGAGACGTCTGGGGAGGTCTGTTGATTGTTTGGGTTGAAAGGTTGGTGAGTGTGAGTGTTTGTGTTGTCAAGTGTGATGAGTGTGTATAGTTGATCAACGAGAATACTGCCCTTCAGGTCAGCGTGTGGGGCAGTGATTGTGATTGTAGTTCTAATGTGTTGTCGGGGAAGAGTTGTGCCCGAGTGAAGGCGGTCCCGTTTGTCAAGTGCAGGTTTTTATGTACGAGTGTAATCAGTCCGCTACCGCCGTTGTTGTTGGGACGGTCGTGGCGGAGTGTTGTGTAACCAGTTTTTTTTTTTTTAGCCTTGTTTTCTGGAGTAAAGCAATGTTGATGTGGTGTTTGTGTAAGATGTGTTTTAGTTCTACTTGTTTCTGACCAATGCCGTTTGTATTCATCTGTAATATGTTTAGGTATCCGGCACTGGCTAGGCGTGGTTGTGGTTGCCTGGGAAGTGGTGGTGGGGCCGAGGAGTGCGGGGCTGGGGGTGGTGGCTATGCTGACTGAGAGCGTGGAGCCTGAGGCAACACAGGTCGCGCCCCAGGCTGGGGAGTCACCGCCGGAGACACAGGAGAGGGGCCGCTCAGCGGTGGAGCGGCGTCGGGTGATAGTACGGGGGGCTGTGTTATTGTTAATGTCTGTACTAATGTTGTGGGTTGGGTGGCAGTTGATGCATTGCCACCCGTGTAGTATGTTACTATTATTTTGGACACCAGAGCATTGTTTTGTGTAGTGTGTCCATGTCCCACAGCTGCACTGGATCGTTCCTATGCGGCGCTTGTAGGGGCGCCTACATGTGGGACATGGGTTTGTGTTTGGACCGGGGTTGGCTTCTATATCCACCGGCTTTGAGAAGAAAGGGAAGGAACGCCGGTCTTCGTTCACTTCCCCTTAGGGACGTGCTCTACGGGGGAGCACTCGGTGACTACACGTTGGAGCTCCAGTGGAAAACAGAAAAAAATACTACTACTTTCTTAGGGAAAAAAATGTATATGTTCAGGCTCTGGTGTTTTGTGTTTTGTCGGTGGGTCAGGGGCCCAGGCAGCACACAGGCCGCATCCACGCCGACGCCAACGGCGGTGACGTGAATAGGGGGGGTTGAGGTTCTTTCACAGAGTGCTGATTGATCTCGACGCCCCAACGTCGACACCGTGAGCATCCCGACCTGCAACGGCCTGCTCGGCTCTCCAAACAGATGAACCCACTTCACAGCTCTTGCATTGGGCGAATACAGATGTAACACAGTCCTGGGGGGTCACTCGCCTGAGGTGGACGTGGGAGAGTTGGGGTTGCCCAGAGGTGACCGGGTCCACCTGTCGCGGCTGAGGTGCGGGCATCATACGGCCCTCCAGCCATACCAGCATAGACTGGGGAATATCCCTTCAGACCTTTGTCTGCGATGTAGGGGTTCGCCCGATACGGTCGAGCACGTCATGACGTCGTGCCCAGCCGTAGCACCCGGCCAGCTCGACCACAATATTACGTCGGTACGTGATCTGTAGGAACGCCCGAGATTCAGCATCAACTTCATCAGGGATGTAGGCATAATATAAATGCCTGCGTCTCTGCTAAAACATACATAGCATGCACATGTCGGGGGGTTCCCGGCCTTTGGGTTGTGCCCTAGCTGTGGCTTCTCCATCGCAGGGGGAGTTGGGGTCGAGCAACGACAACAAACTTTTTTCATTCACAATCGGCCCACACCAAGTCAACCCAACACCTAAAACAGCTCCTACGCAGATGATCGCACAATAATTACACCCCACGAACACGAGAACGCAGCAGTACACTTCCAGCAATACATGAGCTCTCATGAAGTCTGGCTGCAGGACCACAAAATGAATTTGTCTGCAAGTTAGTTATTTCTCACATTAACACCAGATAACTGTAAGTACCGAATCCATCCACATGTCACACTAGGCAATACTTCCGTACCGCACATGCTCACTTCCACGATCCTTGGAGTAACGTTCGACAAACTAATGACATTCAAATCTCAGCAATTACTAATGACAAACTAATGACATTCAAATCTCGTGCCCAGCAATTACAGTTAGCAGGCTTGAACGTATTATAACGGCAGGGTTTAATCTATGGGATCGCCCGGAAAGCTGTCTCAATTTCCGCCGGGGTGTAGGTCTAATACAGGTACTTGCACCGGTCATAACATTCCCAACATGCACTTGTTTCTTGGTATCTGCGCTTTTGAGCTGTACGCCGGTCGGTGCTCTTCCACAGCTGGAAGTGCTTCTGCAAAGCAACAACAGCAACTAACTCTCTCTAATCAATTGGGCATCCTCACAATCGAAATTGCCCTTCATTTTGTTACTGTCAGTTAACATAATGAACAATGTTAGAAGAAATGAATTCAATGACTGCTTTGCGGGACTTATAACCGCTCGACCATCCACCACAAAAGTGGTAGCTACTGATTTTACACCTCTGCAACGCTCGCGAAGTTTTTGCCTAATGATGCTGCTAGACTTTTAATAGCATACTAATACTACAGAAATTTTTCCTATCATATGGTTTTACAATTTAAATTAACTCTCACTACATCTATTGGTTTTTATATGTTTAAATGCAATGACTAGCTACCAACCTAATGACCAAACCATGGTTTCTGTGGCATCGCGGTTTTTGAAGTTTTAGGAGAGCCTAATGCTACTTATCCAAGGGATTTAATAGGTTTGAGAGTTACTCCCTCAGTTGATCATCATTTAGTCTTTTGTTCTTGTTTGCCCATGTTTGGTAGTTAAAAACGATACTGTAGTAATATCCTGCATGTTATGAGTTCACGTTCTCATTTTTCATCTGAGTATCTTCTTATTCCAACCATACTGTTCACAGCCAAATACTTTTCTTGTCTCGACTAATTGTCGTCTTTATCAACAGTGATGAGGGCCCCGGCTATGGTATGTATGGCGGCAATCATCATTACCTCCAACGCCCCTCCTACCATCGTGTGTTCCCGCCAACCTCCATCGGTGCTGGTGGGGTCGTTCCACCACCCCCACCCCCTCCCCCTCCACCCAACCATCAAATACTACCGCCTCACCCAAACATACTTCACTACCATCACCACCATCATCACAACAACAACAACAATAACAGCAGCTCCTCTACATCCTCCGCCTCGTCTTCTATCATCCTATCGTCCGGTGGCCTGCGTCACCACCAGCAGGCACACCGCAGTCGCAGGGACCCGCGGCTCAGGCATATTCACCATCACCAGTACAACCCGCCAGATCTCCGGCCCAGTAACCATGGAAACACCGCTGGTAGTGGGGGCGGTATCTCTTCCTCCCCTCCACCACCACCACCGCCACCTCTTCCACCTCACCACCATCACTTGCACCCTTTCACCGGGTTCCAGTCTCAGATGCCTTTGGACCTCTCATTGCCAGCCCTGGCTCCTGAACTGCCACCACCACCCAGACTCACCTTCCTGCCGCAGGTATGGGATAGTGCAACGCTCTTGTTTTTCACGCATTTTCATTAGATAGCCAACGGGGCTGCGCTCATTAGCGTAGACACGAACAGACAGTTACAAATGGGAATTGGTTACAGCACGGTACAGTAAAGGGGAAAGTACCCAAAGTGGGCGGGGCTTGATGGTCTAAATGCGACTATGACGTCAGCATTAGTAGGCTTACTTCAGTTACTGTCGTTAGAGCCGCAGTGGGCCGGGCTTGATGTTTTAAATTCACCCTTGACTTCACCTTTTCAGTAGATTAGAGATTAGAGTGTAGCCATGCAAGGAAAAAAATATTTCAAATGGTTTCTCCTATCTCTGACGTCAGCGTTAGTGGTCTTACCCTCCCACTTCGACGACCGTATCATTTACTAGCTATGTCGTGGGTTACTCCAGCTAAGGTAGGATAGCTAGCTTATTCTACCACACTTGAGGCACCTCTGCAGTTCATGAGACGCTTATGCTGTTTATATTATTAGGTCGCCTGGTAGGTTACGACGGCAGCCTAGTTAACCCACCTCTTCTGCACTAGCTACCTCAGCTTACCAATTACATGAAGGGAAAGAACTATTTGAAATTGTTTTTCCTTTATAGACGGCTATTTATTGCATGTCATTAAGCTACTTGAAGTATATCGCATCATGCCAATGTATCAAGTTCTTGCTTTGTTTAGAACTTGCAATAGCTAACTTCCTTTTAAGTCAATTTAATTATGTATTGGCTGTTTTAATCTGATTAAACCGCCTTTTATTTCATTAATCTGTTTTTTTGACGTGTGACGTCCCAAGGACGTTGACCTCTGTTGCGCCAAAATAACAGTTGCTCTAGTATAATCAAACTATTTTTTTATTGTCGCTGTCTATTAGTGGATGTTTTAGAAATCGCAGTACCCATTGGTAATAAAAATTTATTCATGCTAATCAAACGGCATCATTTGATGAACAATCATTTGTTGGCCATTGCTACCTTTTGTCTGATGTATGGGTATTTGATTGCCGCTTCTCATTTGTCATTGACAAAGCGAACAACAGTTGTATTGATTTTGTTGGTGCTTTTGTTCCCAAAGACTGACGATGACCTGTTGCACCACAGATTGTTGGTGTTGGTTCAACGTTTAGCACCAGAAGAGCATCGACTTAACGACACTAAAAACCCCGGTCACTCTAATCTAGAGCTATTGTGACCTTGCCTATCTCCTTTATGTTTAATGACTGCCATGTGTTCCTCAGCACGTGTCTTGGGGCTTGACTGCCTACCCTCGCCTAGAGGACTTGATGCGTGTAGTGGAGGGTGCACACCGTCGACTGCCACTGCTGACGAGAGGCGCCACTCAGAGTGTGATAGAACGCAACACACTGCCACACAAGTACACGCCGGTGAGTGCTAAAGTGTGGGAAGATGCTGTGCTTTTAAATTTTGGTTGTATCCAAAACACGAAGCAATTCTTCACCCAGAGTAACAGCTAGTCCATGCTGTCGCCGTGCGTGACGTTATCCCGAATGTTCCTACACAGGCTGTGCTCTGTCACCTTAGATTACATTATCCTCTTGAAGGAATACAGTCGTTGAACGTTGAATCGAAGTATTGCACTTTGTTCTGAGGCTGTAGCTAGTTTTCTATGTTGTGTACCTGGACAATGTTAACAGTTTGAATCATCAAATTTCCAGTGATGCTACCAGTCCCTTGAGGTTAAAAAATGCAAAGGAATGCACAATGTCGATCTCCCTCCCTTAGAATTTTTTTTTGACAACGCGCCTGTACCAATTTGAACCCTGACCTCCCTGTTACAGATGAAGCGAAGCAGCGGCGATACATCTGCCGACGACGGTCCCGAGAAATGCACTATTTGCCTTTCTGAGTACGAGGCTGAGGAGGACGTGCGACGCCTGCCTTGTATGCACCTTTTCCACCTGGCCTGCATCGACCAGTGGCTGGTGACCAACAAGCGATGCCCCATCTGCCGTGTGGACATTGAGGTGCATGCCACCAAAGAAGGATACCCAGGAGGTGCCGGGCTTGGCGGGGCAACGGAGGAGTCACATGATGGTCTTTCTACTGCCGCATCTGCTGCCGCCTACCTGCGGGAAAGGGGAGGAGGTTATGCCGCACCGTCCTCCTCAACTGCCGCTCTTGTTATGGAGGATTTTGTTGGGGTAGGAGGGGCTTCATCGGGCCTTCGTGCTGCGGGCACCAGCTCCGATAGCCGATACAACATAGGCTATGCTGGGAGGGGAAGCAGCAGCGGCTTCGGTAGTGTTGTCACTGATCGATTTCCTCAAGTTTCGTTTGTCAGCTCTGCTCTGCCCACTTCAACCGATGCCCCCGCTGTCGGCTCTATGGCATCTCTGATGAGCAGCATTGGAAGCAGTGGTAGTAATAGTAGTGCTGGTACCACTGCCGGTTCAATCTTCCATGGAAACGGTACAATGAGAACACCGATGAGAAATAACACTACCACTACCAGCAGTCACAGACACCCAAGCTGTACCAACACCTCGCGAGGAGTTGCCACCTCAGCTGCCGGTGTGCCAGTGTACCCATGTGACTGGGCCACTCTCACTTCAACTAGTGGAGGCCCCTCGACACACTGTTCCACTGGTCCTATGCCTCTCACCGGATCGGGGCTAAGCGCCAACCCTGGCTCCTTTGCCCAGACTTTGTCTGGCTTTGAGTCCATGGTTCATCAACGAGACGGAAGCGATGTTACCGCAGGGATCGAGCCCGCATCCTCCTCTTCTTCTTCGTCGCAGCATCAGAGCACCAGCAACGGCAGTGGCAGCGTGTCGACCAGTGATCAATTTGCCTCATTGGCTGATTTATGATTAGATGATGTGACACCTAATGTTGTTATTAGTATTCGGGGGATGCTGTTATGGAGTCTTGAATTGGTTGGGCAAGTAAATTGAATGCATCGATGAGTGCAAGAAAATAGTTTGTGTTGTTCTTGTTAATTTTGTCTGTTGTTCCTGTTATTGTGTTGCTGACGAGTTGGAATAGTTGTTTATTTTTTAATTTGTTGTTTCTGGTGAAAGCGTTTCAAATTAAATACAAATGGCTATATTTTTATCGACAGCTTGCAATTAAATAAGCAGCATCAATCTGTTATGCTATTTTCAGTGTTCTAATGTGAGTGTTCACTTTTTCCAAGTGCGCATATTTCTTGCATTGCCTATTGAGTCATAAATTCTAAATTATAAAATTTACCTGATATAAAATTACAACGACACTATCAGTAAGTTTAAATTGGTTTGTGTCACTCATTTCGACCAGTAAAATTTTATCTTAATTTTTAATTGGGGTTGATTTGCTTTGTTTGTTGAGTTGCGTGTTGTTGAGACCGGTACGCAGCGTATGAAAGCCTTTTAACGCTAACTTAAATCTTTATCGGTATATAAATCAATTTATAGCTAGCCTGTCTGCAATTAAACCGAAATCAAGTACCAATCGAACTTGAGTATTGTGATGTGCAGTTTCCTCGTCTTAACAGCCAATTTACCAGGCTCGGCTTTTAATTGGCCCAGCACTTTTTCTGTCCCGCTGCTCACATCGACGGATACTTTCAAGGAACTTGACTATGCTCGCAGAGTTGAAACGGTGCTAGAAAGAGAGACTCGATCGAGCTAGAAATCCCGGCTATTCTAATCTAGTTTGTTTCAGAAAAGTTTTGTTTTGTTACCTTAATACAAGCAGTTCTTGAGAGTAATGGTTGACGGACACAGAGAGCATGGCTTGCATAAACTTTGACACGATGTAGATCATTCGACTCAGAATAAGTTGGCATGCCGTTCATTCACTAATGCTAAGTTCTACTTATTGCAACATTACGTCTTTTGCCCGCCTACGTTTGCTTTTTTGTAGAATTTCTTGTGCAAGGCTCGTCATTGAAACAGCTCCAACTCTTTGACAAGTAGCGTAGTATAGAATTCTTTTTATCAATACAATCGCTTGGATTCCTCATCGAAACGACTGATGAAGTGTTTACAATGTCAATGAAGACACAATATGATGACAGTAGCACAATGGTGATCTGGTTCTATGTTGCAGATGATGTCAGTTGTAAGGCAAAAAAAAATTGTTCGTGTTATGATTATTGCCAGCTATAACAAACATAAATTGTTTGCAGCTTTAATTTGTAAATTTTTGACATGTATTTTTACAGCGTGCGCAACATTTTCTCACTGATTGTTTGCTAAACGTTTGAATCGAGAACTATTCATTATTGTCAATGAAAGGACGTATCAAATAATATGTTTTGCTTTGATCAGCGATTTCAATGTGGGTATAAGTCCTTTTTCTTAACTAATCTAACCTGCTCTTTGCAGTTAAGAAGAAGGGCCACTAGTTAAATCGCTTCATTGTTTATGACATCAACAAGGGGAATATGGCTTAATATCTTTCTCTGGTTTCATTGTTCATCTACCACCCTTGTCAAACGTTCGGTTCCAGAAGCAGTGATACTAGCGCGCCAGAAAGCTCTGCCACTTTGAACTGATATCTACTTATGACCAAGTGCTTCATAACGGGACTAGTATAACATTGAATCAAAGCTTTCGTTATGCTGAGTATTTCTGAAGCCCATCGGATTAACTCAACCTCTTTTCATGTGTCGGTAGCCTTTTTTCTTCTCTTGGTTTCTTTAAACTGACTTTCCCCAATAAGAACTCCGGGTTTAGGAACGCAATTATCCACTTCTTACAAAAGAAAGTCCAGCGCGCGATCCCAAAGTTAAATTTTCTTTCATACTCCTCTTTAAACTGTTTATTTTCATACAGATACAGACACTAGGCCGCATCCGCCAGAAAGGGGGGTGTCCGACGTCAAGGCGCACCTCACACCCTCATACGCTCTCTCTCACACAACTTAGCCCTTTTGTGCTAAAAGGTCCGACCGGTAACCCCGCAACACACACTGGGTCACGAGTGCAGTCCGAGGATCCGTTGTCAGCAGCAGGGCCCGACAGTTTTCACTGGTTTACCCCCGCCGCGTCATAATGACCGCGTCATTCAAAATCAACCATTCTCAACTCACGCCTGTTCATTGCACGCTCTCTCGCTATTTCCACTTCCATGTCTCTCTCCCATCATCCATCCTCTCCATGTGCCCGAACCATCTCAGAACACGCTGATCCACTGTCCTCCAACTTCTTCACCATCCCTGTTCTGATTCGAACCACGTCGTTGGTGATCCGGTCTCTCAGCGTTACTCCAGACACGCTATCTCGAAAACCTCCCCCCAAGTCTCAGCTCCGTAGAGCACAGTTGGGACAACAACACCCTCGTACAGCCTTCTCTTTGCTTCCATCCCCAACGTCCTACAGCTTCTTACTCTTCATTGCACCCAACACTTTACACCCCTCCTTCACTCATTCCCACTAGTTCAGTCTTCTCCACATGGGAGCCCAGATACTTGAAACACTGAACTTCCTCCAAGAGCTCTCCATTTAGGGTGACACTAATTTTGCTCGCATCGACAGTCCTCGAGCATCTCATTACTTTACTCTTACCCACGTTCACTCGAAGCTCCCTCCTCTCACACACTACCAAACTTAGACACTAGCCTACATAGCTTCTCCTCTGAATCCGCAACCAGGGTCGTATCATCCGAAAATAGCAACTGGATCAACTGCCAACTCCGCCCATTCGCTTCCAACAGTTCCAGGCCACGACCCAGAACACCTGCGTTCACCTCCCTGACCACTACATCCAAATAGAGGTTGAACAGCCAGGGAGACATCACGTAGACTTGTCTCAGTCCCACTTTCACAGTGAACCATTCACTCGCCTCGCTTCCCACTCTTACACATGCTCGGCTGCCAACATAGAAACTTTGCTCCGCTTTCAACAGATGTCCGCCCACTCCATACAAACGCTTGCATTAGTGGTATTTCACGAGTAACCTGTATACATTGGATGACAGGTATATCGATAATCTAGACGAAATACGACAACTGTGCTGTATTTCAGACATGCGGTGGTAAACAAAGCGTGGGATAACAAACCAATGCAATAATCATGAGCAGAAGAGCGGCAACTTTAATTTATATCATAGAATATTGTAGCTATGGCTTTTCTAAAAAATGGCTTGCACAGATTTAGTTTTTCCATTTCCCCATTTTGTTGAATTAGAGCTAGAAAAGATATTAATTTCCCACTGAATAAACCTGTTGAAACTTGTTGAAAGCATTGACTGGCAGAAAACTTTTCGATTTGGTCATTATTACATCACAAATAGCTGATGGTGTAAATAAAATCATGTGATGTAAAAGGAACCTTCAGGAAAGTGTATTTGTGTGTCGGAAGAGTGCTCACTTTGTTGTTTTCACCAGGAGCAATTAAGTGGGCATTGACCGCGTGTTCTTTTTTGGATAGTTACACATTTATAGATTAGAGTAACAGAGTATCCACAGCGTGTTCGTCTTCCTTTTGGAGAGGGAGAAAGTCTAATGGCGTGTCCATCGTGTGTGTTTGTGTGTGTAGGATGGGGGTGATCATCCGCGTCTGAGATCGTTTGAATTTAACTTAAGATGTATCTTCAGTTGTAAATAACACCTAAGCTAGGAAATATTGTGTAGTATTACCAGCAACTGATAATTATTATTACTATTTCCTGTAAATGTTCGTAATAGTGCCGTAATTATTTCCTTGACATGACATCAAGTGATCGGCTTCCCCTGAGGGTCAAGGAACATGTCGCCCAAAAGGTAATTTCTTGCTGCAACGCTCCTTTGCCATTATTTCTGTTTTGAGAACGTCAAATCAAACGAACTTTTTTGATGTCCAGCGAGGCCAGTCGGCGGGTGGTATTCACCACTTATATCATTGCCCAAAGGCTTGTTAGGTAACTAATTGATACAATTAAAGGTGTGTTTGGGGATCAGCAGTTGTTCTTCAAGCAGTAAATCAGCTAGTTGAGTTTGCTGATTTATTACGCTATGACAATTGCAAATCATGAATGGAGGTTATGTAAATACGTTGTCTGTGAACATATAGATAGACCTAACTAGCATTAACAACCGTATCCTAATTTTGAAATAGCGACATTTAATTCCATCCCAGAGTGTTTGTTTCGGGCGAAACACAGTGTAACGCCAACTATTTTCATTAAAAGCATGTTGGGCCGAAACACATTACGATGCTAACCATCATCTTACAGAACGTGCCAGTCAGTCGGATGAAACCTTTCCTTATCTTACCGATCGGTGCTCCCATTGGGCTATGCTGCGTATGATTTTTCACATCAGGAGTACTGCGTTTGCGTGAGTTAACTTAGTCACCTTGGACGTAAGTGCGGTCATTTTAGCAAGCAAACTCGAGTATGTGGGTAGGACCACACATAATCTCTTGCACCAAACCTGATAGTGTCACAGCAGCGCTTTCAGGGGCTGTAGTATTGTAACTACAAAGTGTCAACTCGACCCACTAACTGACCCCGACTCTGCCATCCTGTGCCTATACTCGCAATCAAATAACTAAACACTAACGCTCATCTAAAGGTAAATAATTAGCTTGTTTGCTTTTAGATTGGGGTGCCGTGCAGCAGAGTGACAGGAGAGGCCTTGTAATGTCGAAATTATTCTTTAGCACCGCCTAAGCACGTCAATTGTGAGAGTATTTATACGCCGTTTTTTCAAACTGACGTCAGTCCGTAATTCATACAATACCAATTGTGCTTAGAGTGGTCATAAACTGTGTGTCCTGACCCACGTGACAAAAATTAGAAAGAGTCAAATTTGTGTGTCCTGGCCTATGGGAAAAATAAGGACGAGAGTTCGATTTGAATACCTTTAAATGAAAAACGCATTGGAGCCACGGAAGGTCTCGCTGTTCCGTAGCCAGCCCTTGAGAAGTCGTTTTGATTACATCTCAACCTCGCCTATGCATAAACATGCTGCTGTTTCCGAAACGACGCGTGGTAGACTCACAGAAGGGGATTGTCTTAAGTGTCCTCGCTCACAAGGCCACGGTGTTGCCAAGCCTCGATCGTCTAACCTGACTCACCAACAGTATATGGGGCACGAAACACTCGGGCGTTGTTAAACTCGAAGTTGTAAACTCGAACAAAACCATTCACTTGTACAGACTGTAGTATAAGTGAAGGCCTAGGCGGTCACGTGTTTCAAGTTTGAGGCGGAGGAGACATTTGTTCGTTGTGGTTACAGGCAGGGTGGGTAATCTCGTGTTTGATAGCGTTAAGGGTGCATCGTCTCGATTTATAGCTCGCCATTTCTTCGCGGAGCTATCAATAATACACACGGGTTAGCGTATGCGGAAGAATGGGTGGCTCGTCCACCGTCGGCCACCATACAGCTGTGAGAGGCGGCCGGATGTCTATATTGATCGATATCTTGGCGCGAGGAACCCAGACAGTGGCTGGCCCTCTATACGGACTTCGTGAGGTCGTCTAAGTCAAATCTATACGGGCTCTGATAGGGAAGCGCCCTTGATACCTTATCCAGTTCTCGATCATTAAAGGAATTTACGATAACTATTTTACCACCACCTCCACACTACAAAAACAATGATATAAACTGAGACTTAAATGTGTAGTGTGTTAACTACATGCAAGTTCAGGCAGAATTACGTTAAGGAGTCTAGTATTTAACCCACGTAACATATTTGCCATACATTTATAGGCTCAAGTTGGCAAACTCACCATATGAATGATCAACATTCATAGGCTGTTTGCCGGCATTACCCGCCGAATTGTCTACCTTGTTTTGTAATGCAAGCTACCTACGATTTTTTTTTGTGTAAAAAAACTCTTCTACCTCTTACGTAAGTTTTTTAGCGATTTCCTTGGTACTGAAAATCGTTCACATTGATTTTTGCTTAGGATGTCTGATCGTAATCCAATATGCCTTGACTTTGTATAAATAGAATGTTTCTTCTGTATATCAGTACTAGACTAGAAATTTCGTTTTCCTTGCTTTACTTGAAAAACCCTTCCTTCCAAGTACATTAACTATTTCTTCGGTACTCTAGTTTCATAGTTCTAGCAAGCCGCGCTGTAAAGTCTCATGCACAAACTTGATTTTTTTCAATTATTGCCTAAATATAATTACAATAAATACCAGTTTTATCTTCATTGGAATTATGCAATTTCAATTTTTGAAAACTTGTATATTTCCAAACTTTCTGGAAATGATTTATTGATTCACAGATTTAACAGCTTGGTTGCAACATGCTTGCATTTGAATGCATCTTTGTCAGTTAGGTGGCCACAGTTTTCGAAATTTTGTCTAATTTTGAGCCTCAATCATACGGTGTAATTCTGCGATTCATCTCCAGTAGCAAATGCACTAGCTGGTACCTGCAGTATCAAATTTTTGGCTGAAATGCGTTCAGTTCATTTATGGTTCTTGTGTCCTTAGAATCTCAGAGATGTTTTCAAGGAATAAGATCTTTGAGGGGCCAGTTGGTCTGAGATGGATATTCACCTTTTTTGAAGCGTTGAGTAATAGTTTCAAGAACTTAGACAACTTTATAAACTGCGATTTATTTATGCGGGGCAAGCCTCTCTAGCTGAAGTAGGCGCTGATTCAAATTCAGTGCCGGAAGGACGTAGACTCCAGTGCACCGGAAAGCCATGGCACTCATATCTCGTTGATCCAATCTTTTGTAGCGCCGTTTCAGATGATTCGAGGAAGGCATGTAAATTCCTGAAGGCGTCGATGTTTGGTGGGTTAGTTGAGGAACGTTGAGTGAGGAATAAGAATATCCTATTTGACCTTTCACAAGAATGTTACAATTTTTTTTTCAAATCTAATTTGGAACTTAACACGTACGAATACTTGTTAAGTATGATTAACAGCCACTAGCTTATACTTGTCAACGTGTAGGTTTCCACATGTTAAAGGATTGCAGCTATGATGCCGGTTTTAGAGCAAGACTTCTTCAGTCCGGCATACCTCGACCAAAACTAGCTATTTTGGTGTGGAAATTTTGTGTTTCCATTAAAAACCTGACTTCGTTATATCTTGAGTCGTATTATATATCGTGATGCCTAAACTAAATCATACCTTTTTTCGTGAAATAAAAAGGTTTGAACATATTTGTGCATGCATAAACTTGTATAAATGCAATCATACCAATTTTAACGTTTACTATTAGGGAACTAATTACTACCATTGACTGCTTTTGTTTCGTATCTAGTGTATTTTGTCGATAACGGGTCTACTTGCTTTTAAGTAGTAGTATAAGGATACTTTTTATTATTGCATACGTTGACAGTTTCCTTTTTTAATGATGTATTCGTTCTCGGAAACGTAGTCTTTGAAAACGGGTATTTCGCAACTTTTTTTCTTGCTGTGCTATTTTGTTTTGCCAGTGCTAAGTAACAG
>SDVV010004722.1:0-19911 GCA_016164225.1 Gammarus roeselii
TATATATGTACATCAAATAGCGTATATTAATAGCCTTGGGATCGTAGTTTCACGGTAGTTATAAGCCCCACAAAACGAATTTGTATTATAAACAAGTTTTCAGTCGATAATAACAAAGACGTTTGCAGGGTAAATTATGAGATTGAAGCTTAAAGCAACGAGGATAGTACGTGGTGATGCTGCAGAACCTGGTATCAAAATTAAGGAGATTTATTTATTTATTAGTTTGCTGGAAGGATACAATTGGGCGGTCACAAATTTTTTTTATATCCATCAACTTTTCAGAAGGATATGGAAGGTTTCATAGGCATCACTGTTGAGGTGAGTGTAAACGCTCTCTTTATGTTCTCTAACACTTTTATTTGTTTCATTTATACAAAACTTTTACATTTACAACGTCAAATTAATAGCCGGTTATTTGAGCGTGTTGGTATACATTGGAGCTCGTTTACACAACCTCTTTGTGTTCAGCAATCCTATCTGCAAGTTATCCACCAGTTTGATCACATACACAGCGCTACACTTATTAATCGATTCCATAGACATCGCCTGATTCGTCTGCCGCGATTCCTTTGTCCTCCAGCTTGCTCAATTAGCTTCTTCTAGTCCCACCAGGCTTATGGCTAGTTGCATGCGTTGCTGTTTTTCCATATCCTTGCCGCACAAACAAGACGTGCTAGTGCGCCGCACAAACAAGACGTGTTAGTGCGCCGCCCAGACAAGACGTGTATGTGCGCCCCACAGACAAAACGTGTATGTGCGCCTCACAGACAAGACGTGTATGTGCGCCGGACAGACCAGACGTGTTTGCGCCGCCCTGACATGACGTGTAAGTTTGCCGCACAGACAAGACTTGTCTGAGCGCCGCACAGACAAGACGCGTAAGTGCGCCGAACAGACATGTCGTGTATGTGCGCCGCAAAGACAAGACGTGTCCGAGCGCCGCAAAGACAAGACGTGTCTGAGCGCCGCACAGACAAGACGTGTAAGTGCGCCTCAAAGACAAGACCTGTATGTGCGTCGCACAGGCAAGACGTGTATGTGCGCCGCACTGACAAGACGTATATGTGTGCCGCACAGACAAGACGTGTCTGAACGCCACACAGACTAGACGTGTAAGTGCGCCGCACAGACAAGACGTGGTAGCGCGCCGCACAGACAAGACGTGTTCTTGAGTAGGCTGGAGTTTCGTCATCGACTTGATTTTGGTTTAGGTTATCAATATTGTGAATAACGTCCCGTGTATCCATTTTTTAATTTTATTGATAGGATATCCGTTGGCCTTGATAGATTCAACAGTCTACATTTCCCTAACGCGGCACTGCTCATTACGTATCGTTTACGCTCAGCTAATTAATGAACGAATAACGCTATCCTTATGTAACGATGGATGGTAGCTGTCATGGTCTAGTTATTTATTATTCTCGGTGCGTTAGCTTTCTTTGAATTTTGAAGCTGAAGTTTCCTTCTTCGTGACGATTGTTTGCAAATTCTAAGAAATTAATTTTCGGATCATTCTTTATTTCGACTGTAAACGTATATTAGTACCGTCAGAATTGATTCTGTTGAGGATACCAGATAATCGAGTTTGAGGAACACAAGATATCACGTCATCAACGTATCTAAACCAAAACCGAAAGAGATCTTGCTCCTGCTCATTGAATATTCATCACAGATACTGCAACCTACCGCAAAAACTGAAAAGTCTATTGGAACACCTTTAATTTGCCTAGATATTGACAGAGGACTTTTAAAGTGTCTGCATTGGTCCAAGGAATAATGTCATATTTTCACTGTGAGTGTGCAAAAATACTAGTTCCCCAAGAGAGGTCTTCCGGAGCGAGTAATGTCGGCACCTTACGGGTTCCTTCTACGTTTAATGCGGACGGGCTTTCCAGATCCGTCACCTTTTGCCCTGATGCGTGCAAGGTCACATACATTCTCATCACGTACAAACATATGCACGTACTGTCCTGAGTCCTCTTTCGGCCGGTAGCGGGCCTAGGTCAGCCCTCATGTAACTGGAAGACAGTCTCCTCGGATAACCCGAGGAGACTGAACATAACAACTCCAGTCACATGAGCGTCCTTACTGCTACATAACACCCTGGCCTAAAAGTAGGTTGTTTGCCTCTGGTCTGTCCTCCTATTACAAATTACAATGTCGGATTTTAATAACCGAACAAAGAAATAATATCGCCTTGTCTACCGCATGCCTTATCTTTGATGGCTTTGTCAGGGCCCAGCTTTGATGGATGGCACAGAGTAAGCTCCGTCGGGCTGTATCTTCCCCATTAAAGTGTTTGTGACATAACATGATTGGAAAGGGACCTATCTCGTTTTGCTGCTTGCCTATTATCAGAAGTACCTATTCCTACCCTCCTAGTGCGCTATACAATTATGCACGACATTGACAGATTGTTTATACATTTTAGATCAATATATCTGTCAAAACTGAAGTAGCTGCACTTAAATCATAGCTCTCTTAATTTAATATTTTATCTAAGTTCAGTCGGGTCGGATGCCCTACTTCATGATATTATCGATAAAGCTCTTGACACAGTTAGCAGCAAGAACTTTGGGGATTGAAGTAGATGCTGCTTTGACATGAGGAGACACGAGTACTTGCGGTTACGCAATTCATAGACTTATTAATTTGCTCCAGAACCTTAGGTGTTCTGAAGTTAATGTTAAGATTTATTAGTTGCTGGCGTTGGTATTCTAGAAAAGTGCTGGACAATTCCGTATGATGGAGACTTTACGAACGACACACTGGGCCGAATTGGGCGTCCAGTTTTGTAAATTTTAACCAAATAGTAGAAAATTGGGATAGTGGTTAAATTGAGGGAGAGGTGAAGGTATTGATACTTTTCAGCAGTTTATGGTGATGCAATTCTTTGATGTTCTAAGTAACATTTTTATCTGAGATCGCTGCTGCAGTCATGTTCTTCTCTAAGGTGTGTATCTTGTTCTACCAAGTGGTCTATTACTTTTTGTTGATAATCGTGTCGCCTCATTACTATAGTCGCTCATCCTTTGTACTCTGCGACAATTACATTTCTGGTGTCACTCATGAGTGTCCTGACCGCCCATAGTTCTTCGCTGCCCAAGCATGGTGTGGCCTGTCTGAGCTAAGTTGACCTCATTGCTGCAAAGACCTGGTGACAAACGATCATTCTTTCAGCGTTACTTCTTTACAAAAGCAATAAGCCCTAATTTGCTAATTTGTCGTTTTTCATAGCAAAATTTCATCATTTCTGTATCTGTCAACTCGTGATCATTCACTTCAACAATTAATTTCTAAGGATTGAGTCGTCTGCTATTGAGGATTTTAAACTCGTACCGTGACTCGTATTTAGTGACGAAACGATGTTATGAATTTTATCTGTAGTTCAGTTTCTTTCACTCAGGGTGTCCTCGAGTTCACGCAGCAGAAACCAGGGGATCATATATGTCACGGTGTTTCGATTGGTCTGCCTCAATTTCCTACAGCCATCTTATACGTAGCATTGTAGAAAGCGTCTTCCGTTGTTTACGGCTTTTCTATATCCTCTGGTGAACGTGTTAAGATCTAGTTAAATAGACGGTTGTTAAAATACGTCAAAGGTGGAGCAAGGTTGTAATTAAGAAAATATATTTTATATCATATTCTTTTGAATAATGCAACAATAACAAGTAAACAGGTCACTTCTCAAACGAGCATGAATAATGATTGGGATACTATAATATGAGCAGCTACAAGTCAAGGTGTACGATTGACATTGTGTAGCGGTTATAATATCTGAATAAGTTTTCAATTGCACGAACACGGAAGCTTATAATTGTAAGCGATTAAAATAGACAAAAAGAGACGGTGCGTTGTGAATGAGAAATGTACTCTACAGTGCTCAACTACACACTGCTGACACGACTGACAGTCTAACATGAAGGCAGGCGCCTGGTGCTCTTGCATGAGAAGGGAATTGTCCTATCAGAGAGTAGCCCCATCGTTCGTCAACCTCTGAGGGACGTGTCCCCCCGGTTCCATATCTCTTATTGGCACACCAGAAACATCCCAAACTCCTTCTCCATTTTGGTAATACATCCAGGGCTATGAAGGCGATAAAGAATAAATACATAGCTAGCAGCTGCTACCCCTTTACCGGTCACTAAAACTGCGGATCTTGTTACAACAGACAGGCACAAATGACCCCCTCATTTGACGACGGGTCTTCGATGAGTAACCAAATCCGAGGGCACACATCTGTTTGCTGAAGGAAGCAATTTTCGGGGAGGCTAGCCCTATCAAGCCGCTGGCATTGTGAGAAACTCACATTTGGCTACATATTATTAGTGTAAACCGGAGTGTTAAGACACTTCCCCTTCTTATAGTGACATCGTCCTCGAGGTTAGTCTTTTATGTTAATGTTGACCGCGGGGTTTCCGAAGTCTTCGATGTCTTTTTCGTTAGCCACGGGGTTCTAGACGTCCTCGATGTTATGTTCGATAGCCGCAGGGCTGTCGCTGTCCTCGAGGTCACTCTTTTCCTACACCGCGGAGTCTTGTGCACATGCCTGGGGATAGTTCACAGAGATTCTGTCGTTTTCGACCTGCACAGAAGATTTCGCGCTGTACCTGGAAACCAAAATTGAGTTAAGACACCATTTTTGAGGCATGATTGCTAATTGCGCGTCTAGTTGTCTTCGTTGGTATATTGATGGTCGGTGTTTATATAATTCGTACAAAACTGCAGTTCACGTATGATCGAGGAGCAATCATTTCACCTAAGTCATTGATGTATTGTGTTTAGTTGACAAATGAGCGTTTGTTGGAGTTTTGTGGTGAGGTGTGTTTTGCTTTGCTCAGGTAAATTGGGTAAGCTGCGTTTGAATTTCCTAATGCCAAGTTCGCCTCTAACGTGACTTCTTCGACACTAAGATATTTTGTTTTTTATTTTGTATATATTAGTATGCGGACTCCATGGATGACTCAAGCACACCTGGGTTGGTTTTATGTCTGCACTTACGTTCGATCGAACTCACCAGTAAGGGCCTCTTGCTTGTTATTCATAGGAACAACACGACGGTCCATCTTTTTTTTATTGCGCGCCTGACCTGAGTTAAGAATTATCGTTTTGGGAACGACTAACGCGTGGCCTCCCTTGATATCCAGAGTCATGGCATGTATTTTTTATTTGTGAATGTTTTTTGAGTTAATTTGTCTATTCATGCCTCTACTCTCATGGTCATTCGTTTCACACACCTGCATCACATCAGTTAAGCCTGCGCAACACTCGTATTCACGTCCAACCCATCACATGATCATTTCATCGCATTCATTCATCCTATTATGTTTCACTTCGGAACGCTACCAATCATCTACTCGTATGATGAAACGCGAACTCGACTCGCAATGAATTAAATTACCGTAAGTGCTACTTACTATTACGCGTCGCGCGACCACTTCAATTGTATGACATAGATTAGTGCATGATCCCATCTATCATTAGGACTGATAATTTCATAACTTTCTGATCACTTGACGAAGATAGAAGTGTCATGACTCAGAAGAAATCCAATCAGTTAATGACTGTAAGAACATTTTGTCATTAAACGTCACCAAACATTTTAAACCTATCTAACGCAATTTGCCACAAAAAACAGGACATTGTATGAACTTTGCCACGAAACAGGACATGATATGATTTATGGGCGAGTGACCATATATGTACCAGTCTATTTGAAAGTTAGGATCAATTCAGAGAGTTGCATATATTTCATAATTGCTTTGGTTAAACATATTCCTGGAAGCATTAAAGGAAAAAAATTCGCAGGATAATTATCTTGGTAATTTGTATTACCTAAGCATGATGAATGACGAAAGGATGGTAAATTTTAGTGTGGTAAATTTATTTTATCACGAACTTCCCTAATATCACGTCATACGAGAAAGCTCTACGGGAAAGCGGCCTACTGCTATTGTTATGATTCACACTTCCCAGCTTAAAAATATGAGATTACTTACAGTTTTTATGCTTTTATTTTGTCAAAAAAATTCTAAGAAACCTGCAGCGATAACAGCCAGTTCAAAACTGGCGGTCCTGACAGAACCAGAGAGGGATCTGCTTCCGCCAGCCTGGCATCCCAGGACTGTTTTGCGTTTTTGTGCCATAGATTGACTGACGGCTGTCCATTCGCCATCCTCGGTTCTGCATGAACAACAGTCAGTAGTAACGTGGCACTCGGTCCACGCCGGCGTCTTTCTGCCACAGATTGACAGAAAGCTGTCCACTCACAATCCTCGGTTCTGCCTGAACGCGCGGTCAGAAGTCGGGTAGGTAGGGGTTGACGTGGCACTCGGTCCACGTCGCCTTGTTGTTCGCCACTCATCGTTGCTGTTTTCCGTCCTCCTTGCGTTTATCCTCTCGCCAGGCTGCTTCGCTCACCTATCGTATGTTTGTTTTATTTTAATTCGTAGCGTGTGACATGAGAGGTGCATAAGCTGGTTTGAGTATCTCATCGGAGGAGTGTTTAAGGGGACTTGAAGCGTTTTGTTTTAATGTGATGACTTTAATTTGTTATAAGTGACTAATTTAATATTAATTTGTTTGCTTCAAAATCCCACGTCAGCTGCGCACCAGTGCTGGGATCTTGTTATACAGAAGGTTGTTAAATACGTTAAAGGTGGAGCAAGGTTGTAATGAAGAAAATATATATTTTATATCATATTATTTTGAATAATGTAACAATATCAATTAAACAGGGTACTCCTCAAACGGGCATGAATAATGATTGTGATACTCTAATAAGAACAGCTACAAGTCAAGGAAAACGATTGATATTGTGTAGCTGTTTTAATAAATGAATAAGTTCACAATTGCACGAACTCGGAGGCATATAATTGTATGCGATTAAAATAGACTACTAGAGACGGTGCGTTGTGAATGAGAAGTGTACCCTACAGTGCCCAACTACACACTGCTGCCACGACTGACAGTCTTACATAAAGGCAGGCACCTTGCGCTATTGCATGAGGTAGTAGCCCCACCGTTCGACAATCTCTGAGGGGCATGTCCCCCCGGTTCCATATCTCTTATTGGCACACCAGAAACATCACAAACTCCTTCTCCAGTTTGGTAATCCATACAGAGCTATGGAGGCAATAGAGAATAAATACATAGCCAGCTGCTGCTACCCCTATACCGGTCACCAAAACTGCTGATCTCATTACAACAGAGAGGCACAAACGACCCCCTCATCTGACGACGGATCTTCAATGAGTAACCAAATCCGAGGGCACACATCTGTTTGCTGAAGGAAGCAATTTTCGGGGGAGGCTAGCCCTAATCCAGCCGCTCACATTGTGAGAAACTCCCATTTTTTGCTACATATTATAAGCGTAAGCCGGAGTGTAATAACAAACGTCTTCGAGGTCGTTGCACCAAGGAGCGAGGGAGGATGATGTTCCTCGTGCAACCTTTGTTGATAAGGGCTTCTTGTATATTTATAAGTAACAGATTTTTGTTGTGATATTTTTTAAGTTTATGTTCACTTATATGAAAAATATATATTTAAGATAGCGGATATTAAAAACTTTGGGATCATAGTTGCAAGGTCGTTACAAAACTCTACGAGGCGAATAGTTTTAATTAAAAAAAAACGGTTGAATGTGAGGTAAAATAAGAGGACGGAGCACAAACAAATGGTGAAATGCATGGGATGCTGCTGAGCCTGGGGTCAAGATTACGAAGATTTTTTAAAATAATTTGTCTGAATAAGACAATAGAGTAGTCGTGACAAGAATATGGTGTTCACGCCGCAGAGAGAAATTGTCTTGTATTACCTACAATATTGGCCATTTAACCTGTTCATTTCATGTAAATGTAACATGATTTGTGTACAACGTCTCTTTGAATGTACAAGTAATTTACTATTGATTTTAGGTTTCGTTAAACGTGTTTTCGATAAACTTAGCCTGGGTTTCACTTCATTAAGCCACGTGGCGGGATGTCTTGTTGACTCTTCATGAAACTGGTAACTGTTACATGACGTTTTATGATGCGTCAGTAAGCGCATATCCGCGGAGCATCAAGTCTGTTCATAGTTTCCCCTCATCCGAAAATAACATCCACGCTGTTTTCTTTGCTGAAATAAACAGACAAAGCACAATGAACAGTTGTTTGTAATACTATACATACTTCATCGATCACCACAATCGTCAGTCTCTTCATAGCCTGGTGCTGGCCGTCTCCGGTACGTGACCTCTGTGACACGGGCTCGAATCCAACTCGTCACGAAACTTTTCCCTCTTGCAATGTCAATACAAAATAGAGCTAGTGTACCGCGTTCGCCCTTGAATTGATAACAAGCAATTATCGTATATTGAGGAGTATGAATTTTCTATAATTTCCTAATGGGAATTTTATTTTTGTTCATAATAATAATGAATATCAAATTCAATTAGGTATAATGACATGCCGACAGATTACAGAAGTACCCGAGTACACAGATGACATGTACCAAGAGCAGTCAGCGTGAACTGCTCTAAAGACAACATATGCTATTCAGAAGTGCTTTTAAATGTATCGACTCAATGCTTTTTCAATCTTATGGAATTCTCTTAATATATGACCAAGGGAAGATAAAAAAATTAACTGGCAGTTTATTTGGTTTATTGTTGAAGTGAATCAAATTTAATGTGATCATAGTGCACCACATTTGAGCTTGTGCCCACAAGAAAACGGCAGCGGATCTTTAACATTGACAATGGATTTTACAAGTTCGGAAAACAAGTACAGATGGTTGAATTGAAGGACCGTTTTCTCTCAAAATTATTTCGAGTAATATTCATCGGTAAAGGGGTTCTTCAACTATTGTTGCGGGAACATTATTAAAAAAAAATGGCAATGACTATTTAATTATAGTATACTCCCCCACATAAATACCACGCTAGACCGGTAGTGACTGGCCCAATTGCAGGTGGGAGGCAGAAGGCGGATGGGGGTAGCCGTATTGATTACAGAATTTAAGCCTATTCTTCTTGTCCGAGCCTCCCGGTGGAGTGTCTGTAGGAGACCAAGTGAGCGCTCGAATGTTTGACCGATCCACTCTTGGTCTGGCTGGTCTCGATGATGTCATGGGCTATATTAATCGTACATCTGCCACAATTCTGATAGTTATCTTCAAATGATGCAGGACCGCTGCACTGTGACCTATGGCATGCCAACAAATGGTTAAAAATAATGTTGGCAGTTGGTGTAATACTTATTTCATAGGAAATCCTATTTATTTAGACGTTGGAGTTGGTGATCTAGAAGTCTCCGGACTCCCATCGGCTTGAGAGTGGCTGACTGACAGGCAGTCTACGTCTACCCAGGAGTGAGCGTTGCCATGACAATTTGTCAGCATATACGCCATGTGAGCCCACGAGGAGCTTTTGGCAAAGCAAAGAAATTAATTGTGCTATGTACATTAGAAAAAATACTTAATTGTAGCTGTACAATTCAAGGATACACATATGTTTTCTATGTTATTAATGATGTAAGGGAGTCGACAGCGCAGGGCATCGTATGAACGAGCCCTTACATACTAAATATTAACTGATAACTAAAATTGAGAATAAATTTATCTCAACATCACCATGATCGATGAAGAGAGATTGGTGAAAAGGGTGTTGAAGGTAGAGACGCATGGACATAGGCATAGAGGGAGACCGAAATTGGGGGAGGGGTGGATGGTGTGAAGCAGGCGTAAGGAAGGAAAGACTTCACTGTGGAGGTATAGCGAAGGAGCGTGCAATGAATAGGAATGATTGGGTGAATGACTAGATGGAAGACTAGATGGAGACGGGATGGTCAGACAGCACTCATGACCTCGAGGGTGTGTTGCGGAGTCTCCCTGCCGGACCCTCTAGCGCAAAAGAGCTAAGTGGTGTGAGTGTGGGGTATGAGTTACTAGCAACAAGAAACGAAGTAAAATCTGTTCGGCGTCTACGTATGCGTGGACGCCGAACACCTACTTCGTTTTCTGCTGCCAGTATTTGTATCATACAACAGTTGTTACAGACGATGGTGCAGAAAAAAATGGTGTCGGTACGTCATGCCCAAAGCCAGCCACCAACCCCCTGAAGCAGCTCTTCTGTTGACTCAGGTCAATGGGAAGAGTGCTATCTGGAACGACTTGAGGAAAAAAATTGGTTTTACTAGCCACCAGAAACAAATAAGCGAGGAATGCTTGAGCAGCCATCTGCCTTGCGTTGACAGGGTACGGTCAATGTTCTTGGATCAGATCTTAAAGACGGCATAACTAACCTGATGGAAGAAGGACATCAAAAAGATGCTTGAAAAAAGAAGCGGACCAAACATTTGTTGGAACCGGACGACGGACATCACAATAAGACTTATTTCTTACGCTAAGAAGCAGTATGGATATGTTCATGTATGGTGACATCACCGGCGAACAGAAACTCGATGAGTTGTGATGCGGACAGTAGATGGCAGTCACACAGTGGTGAAGTGACCGGAAACTCCCAGCAAGTAAACAGGCTAAAATCACCCGACCTGTGGCCGTTTGGTGCGAAATTACCAAAAAAATACGAGAAGTTTGCGAAGAGAGGGAGTAGCTACCGGTGGGTTATCAATGTGCAACCGTACAGACAGAGATAGAGGCACCAACGCATTCTGACATGACAACACTTCTTGGTGTAATCTCGTGAAGAGTGTTGATGAGGAAATACATTTTCCTATGATTGGAAATTCACCTTAATAACATATGAGTGTACCAAGCAAAATCATTGCAGGCACTCTATGACTACATTGTGGTTGCGTATGTCTTTCCTATTGTCAAATAGCTACATATTTGTTGTTCAAGTTTCTAATTCTCACGCGTGGCTAGGAAGCATTGATTTTTTTTAATTCACATCGACTCTTGAAGTGTCAGTCTGCTTTTGGTTTTGAGCCACTGCAGTTCTTCAACAAGTAGACAAACAGGGTCTCGTTTACTATGGTAACCATTACACGATATTGTTCCAGTAACGTGTGATGGTTAATGCAACGTGTGATGGGTAAAGCAACGTGTGATGGTTAATGCAACGTGTGATAGTTAATGCACCAAAACCCTCTGGGGTTGGTACATTTTCCCTAGATTGAAAAAAGTAACTTGATCAGCAAAAAAAAAGGGTTTCCAATCACCAACATTGAAAACAAATCAAACTCCTGCTTAGCAGAATTTAGAAATAAATCAATCCATTCAACTAAGAACACAGAGTAGTAACGTTATGTTTGTTGGAAATTTCTGGCTCAACGGATTTTTTTTTTCAACATTTATGTCACATCTCTCCATACTGATAACGTGATTAGAACTCTTTTTCTCGGTGAATTTGGGCCGAACCACATGCATAAAGATGTTATTTGAAGGTCTTAGATATTTCAAGGCTTAACCAAATAATCTAGGAGCATGTGTCTTCGTCAAGGCAAAAGAGCTTGTTACACAATTTGTTCCTATTATTGCTTTGGTTTTCATTTGAGGTTAGGTACTGGTTCACGGTTCCGCGGAAAACTCTTGAATTCGATGTTTTTGTTGTGTCGCTCTTGAATTTCTGATCGGCTTCCTTTGTTATCTCCTCTAAAAACTGTTTCCCAACTCCTGCAAATAAATTATTGAATTTCTCCGGTGTTGCCTGAAGGTTTCAATTAGTAGGCGAGGTTTTCATTTTCTTGTCGAGTACAATTCTGGTCGGTACATTCCATGTTTCTTCATGAATGTGTATGAGCTTGCCCATGCGATGCTCTGTACTGCCCTTACCCTCACATCATTGCTAGGATAGGAAACAATAAATCTGTTTATCTGACTAAGTTTAAATTTCTATAAGTAAGTGTATAGTTTATATATGAAATTTAAATGTAAGTAGCAAATAAATTAGGCGCCCAGTCTAAATCCACACCATGGCCCGCATGGCGTATGTAATGTTCATTTAATGCCATGTCCCCAAACATAAAATGTTTAACACCAATGTAAGTATGCCACAAGTTTCCAGCTGAAAGCAGTTTTCATATGTACCCGCCGCCACACGGCAAACGTTCACGCCTGTGACCCCACTGCCACGAAACCAGTCGTGCACAGCAGGTATCCAGTCAATCACACATCACTGAGGGTTGCCTGAGGTTTCTGGATCATCGACTCCACAGTCCTAATAAAAGGATTACCTCCGAATAAGTACCGCGCCAGATGTCAACATGTTTTTCTAACCATTTGTTGACATGTCATAGGTCATAGTATAGATAACGTAACCGGATCATGTATAGAATGAAGATGACTAAATGAGGCGTTGCAGAAGAAGATAAATGTAGAACATGACATATAAGACAGTTTCCTGAGATTGGCGGCCAAGCAGACAGGACCTTTGCTCTGTCTCCTCACGACCTATCATCAGAAGGCTGAAAGACACGGCTAACCCCAGGGTACACTAACACTACTGGGTAAAACGGATAATTTAATACGTGACGTCAGAATCAAGTGGTCTGACGAGATGGCCCCGCCCTGCCAGCCCGTGACGTCAATGGAGCAACACAGAGAATATTGGTATATCCAGGCTAGTCATTTTAGGCTCGAAACTTTCGGGTATTCAAGAAGTTTATTTTTATTTAATATATTTAATCAAACTTTGATCTTGGAGAACAGATCTTCAACATTTTATATTGGTCACAATTTTTGAGCAAACACTAACCAATTAATTAGAACAAAGCAGTTTATCAAGGTAAGAAAACGGTTCTTCTCAGATGGCTGAAACGACAAGCTGAAACTTAGTTTACTCTTATTGTGTGTTTCTTGGGTAAATACTTTGATGTTTTACTTTTTGTACTTCGAACAGAGGAAATAATTGTAAATCTATGAAGATCAGAGATATTTTTTGGCGAAATCCAGTATAATTTCATTTTGCAATTATCGAATTTTAGGACACCAATATTCTTTCATCGTTGTACAAATCTGGAAGCAAGTCGTTTTTTATGCGTTTTTCAGAGAAACTCATCAAAATGAGCCGAACACATTTGCGCGTTGTTTAAATTAAAGGCATTCTGAAGGCCTGTAGCCAGCAGTCACCGTTTCCTCATGGCGTCAAATTTAGGCAACCTAAAAAACGATACTTCTTCTTCTGAGAGACAACCTCGGTTCTTACAACCGTGCACTGCACAGCATGACATACTGAAATTAGCCGCTCTAAGAGTTTAAGTCACAAATAAATGATGGAACACCGAATGGCCGTTTTGGCACCAGTGACACCAAACAAGCGATCACGTGGAGGCTGCGTAGGTACCAATCGCTGTATTAAAATGAGCAGCATAATTTGCAGCAAATGATAATGTAGCGAGAATCAGAATTTCTACAGTCTACAGTCTACATCTACATTCTACAGGCTACGGGCTCTAGTCGCTGCAGTGCTACAGCGGTTGCAGCGCAACCAGAGCCAGTTGCCCTTTGGTCGAGGAATGATCATCGAAGCAGGTTGCACTCGCCGCTATTGAAAAAACGCTGAGGAAAAGCTGCTGACAGTTGTGTAAACAGTGGCATTGTTGTTTGGAGAAGGCAAGCTACGAGGTCATTGCAGTACATATAGGTAGTGGTTAAAACAATAGACATTAATGATTGCGTTCATTTTTGAAAGCGTTCGTAGTTAGGGATAAGAGGTTGGTTCTAAGCCACTATGTTACGTCTAGTTTTTAAATAATGCGCTATTCGATGTTGAAGGTTCACCACGGTGCTGCCAGGGGAACTGTGGGCTGTGACGTCTCGTTTAGCTTATATAAGAGCAAGTTGACAGGTAACAGGGCTTTCTTGGTGTTCAGCATGTGAAAGAGTCATCACGAAACGTACGTCTGCTCGTATTAGTCGTCAAGTCGCCCCGCCGCATCGAAGTGAAAACTTTTTGCCCGAGAACACAATTTGGTTAAGTTTATCCACATCACATCATGATAGCAAGATTATCGTCTCTAAAGCGTTCTTCAGTAAAATAGTAGCCGACTTCAAGAAAGAAAGCTTATCGTCTGCAAAGCGTTCTTCAGTAAAACAGTAGCCGGCTTCAAGAAGGAAAGATTATCGTCTTCAAGCGTTCTTCAGCGGTAAAGATAATACGCGAAGGATCCACTTCAAGGAGAAGTAGAAGACCACACTAAAAAGAGGAAAAGCTAGGAGTTGTGGAAAAAACACGAGTGAGCACTTCCCGCTCTCTCCTTGCAACTTCAAAACCCGACTGTAGGACCCGGGTGAGCGCGTAATGCAAGTAGCTCATATAAGTTGTGTTAGTAATATTTAGGTTTCGTTGATATCGATCAAACTTAGATTGATCACGGTAGAGGTCGTATTATTGGATATAATGATAATTTATAGCTGTAAGCATCCTCTCTATATATCTATTCATATGTGTACCCGAGTAGATTGATGTTAGAAATATGATAATCTGTAGCTGTAAGCATCCTCTATATATATATATATATATATATATATATATATCTATTCATGTGTGTACCCGAGTATATTGATGTTAGAAAGTGAGTGTTGTCTTCAGTGTGTGAGTAGTAAACTTGAAAGCCAGTTTCAAGGGCTTCTCTGAGTTAATAAATAAATATAGACATATATGTATGTGTCATTTTCCACACATAAGGGCAGTGTATGGAAGTGAAATTGTTAATATATCGTCTCTCAGACCCACTCAACTGAGTAGCTGGAGAGTGTCACTTTCGGTCAACACCCTAGACCTCTCCTGGGTCGGGCGAACTCACAAGCCCGTCGACCATTGATAAGTGTTTGTGCACAATTTTTATTGCCTTCGACTTCCTCTAATTTACATGGCGGGCTACACACTGGTTCCCCAGGTGAGGAAGTGATATACCTCACAAGTCACAAGTAAATCAGAGTGTGATTCTCTGGTTCACTTTTCCTTCATTTCCATACATTACTGCGTTTATGTGTTGGGTGGTAGGCGTGTGTCGCTTGTGTGTATCACAATACGAATTAGAAAAACGGTGAATGCGTGTAATACCAGAGCAAGCTCATGGACTGACCAGTCTCTCTCTCTCATTGCAAGTGAGGTAAACAGCGGTGCAGGGCTGGAAATTTTAGAGAAAAGAGAGCGGAGCGGCTGATAGAGCAGACGTACAATACAATTCACTAAGTGGTACTATATATTTGTACAATATATATAGAGAGAGAGAGATTGGGTCACAATCAATGCGAGCATCAAAACGGTGAGAGCTGCACTGGCGGTAGCCCGAATAAAGTTGAGTCAATAGAGCAGACGCCGCAGCAGGGCTCAACAGCTTCGCTGGGTTTTATTGCAGTTCATAGGAATTTGTTGCTGTGTAGCGCGTTTTCGGTTACAGTGTGAGCTTAATGGAAAAGTAAGGAAGTCAGTGAAATATTTAAAAACGTTGTAAATTCAGTGGAGTTGGAGTAGAACTATTGAAGTTATTGAGTTTTAAAATCTCTGATAGGATAATCATTAGATAATAATTTATCCGATTGTTAAGTTCAAGTAGTGTGGTACTGTTGCCATTTTTGACTGGGGGCATATGGAACAAACACGACGATTGAGTAAATCATATGAGTCTAAATCGAAAAGGCATCAGTTGGTACGTGATAGCCTGGAAGAGTACTCTCGAGTATCGAGTAGGGTTAAAGATACCAGACGTGGTGGAGTGGTGGTGGTTCGATTTGAGACGTGGTGGAGTGGTGATTCGATTCAGACGTGTGAGTGTCAGTGGTAATTGGCAGAGTGAGTTATTGAACGAGCGAACGCGATGACGGCTCCTGTTCCACCTCAGATTCACTTAATTCAAGGGGATAAGATACCCCGCTTTACGGGACGACGGAGGGAAAGCGATCACATGGCATGGTACGCAGGGCCCTCTATAGAGAGTTGCATTAGAGAAAGTGACCACATAGCATGCTCCGCAAGGTCCTTTATTATTCCGGTGATTGACGTCACCGCGCGGAATCATACCAGGTTGTTAGAGTCTGACTATTAAATTTTGTGTTACATTATATTTTATACGTCCATACTGTGAGGTAGCAGTACGTCAGTGGCCGTGAGAGGCAGCTCTTGTTGTTGCTTTGTACGTACTCTTTATGGCGTCTCGTTTCATTGAGTCAGCATACACCAAGAACATGCGTGGTGCCACTGCGGCTGCTAGGGCCATAACCTTGACGGAGAATGTGTTGGACAAAGGGGAGCCCAGCGTTCGCGCTAAAATTATTCCCGCACACGCGCACTATCGCCACTTCACTTCACCTCACTGTCATGGCCGGACACTGTCATAACCGCTAAAAATCTTTCATCCCACGTGCTTTCTACCTAACGATGATTCACCCCACACGCATTTTCCACCACTTCAAAATCTGCCGCTGTCATATCTGCCACTGTCATTACACCGATACAGGCGTACCAACCTAACAGTTATCACTTTAATGAAACTTCAATAAAAAAACGCTAAAAAATGGCATTACGTACCCTACAAAAATACGTATGTTTGCCCCGCGGGTTAGAAATACGTACCTTTGCCCCGCGGGTTAGAAACACGTAACCTAGGTTAGGTTAGGTTGGGCAGGAAAAGTTTCCTTACAGTGATAACCGTTAAAATGGTACGACTGGTGGCTGATTCTGACGTGGGCTGAAACAGATTGTCGCCAGAATGTCATTGGCAGATAAGACAGTGGCTGGTGTGACTGAGGAACGCTATGAATGTTCTCTGTTAAAAAATGGTACCGTAGGTAGGTAGTCGGAACAACTTGGGGCTGATAAGGCAGATGGCGGAGATGATAGGGGTTGATCTGACGTTAGCTATAAAAAAATTTAGCGCCAGGGATAGCGACCCGGACAAAGTGGGTGGTTCAATGACAGGAAGGACGAATGCACATGACACGAGACAGGTGTCCGTCTGCTCATTTAGGGAGAATGAGGTGTTGAGACCGACAGTGAATGACTCTAAGGATTAAATGACGAAGAGGTTCGAGTGTGAGGCCCTCTAAAATTAAATTAATGTGGTGGTGGTGGCAGAGGATATACTCTAAGAGGTGGGTGTGAGGCCCTCCTAAATTAAATTATTGTGATGGTGGTGGTAATAGAGGATGTACTCTAAGAGGTTCGGGTGTAAGACCTCATCAAATCAATGTGGTGGTGGCTTACAAGTGTTTACAAGTGTGGGAAGACAACAACAGGCCTCTTGGCCCAAACTGGGTTGCCTTTTGATAGAAAGAGGATTAGTTTCGGAAAAAAACGTCTAAGAGAGCTTCGTGAGCCATTTTCGTTTTTTATAACAACAGGAAAGGGAACGGCTTAGCTATTTGTCGGCGATTTATGTAGAACCTATCTAGCCGCGACTTAAACGTTTCGATTGTATTGCTGTTTGCAACCTCCGATGGAAGTTTGTTCCCATTCTTGGTAGAGGATACAATCAAAGAGGGTCTTGCGTTAAGGTCTCCTCAGTAAATATGGTTGGTGCTGATACAAATAGTCAAGACACGGAGAATCCGTGTGTGGAGATAGTCCCGTATGAGGGAGAACCCGAGGAAGGCTATGAAGCGAAGCGAAATTAGGCACGGGACATACCCTGGGAGACTGCCGAAATGCTCAAAATCAGCATGTGGAATTTTTCAACTGCGGCAGGTCGGGGCATTTTGCGACGAGATGTCTGGATAAAACCAAAATGAGAGAGAATTATCTACTCCGAAGTAGACTCCTTGTCAAGGAGGCTCGGCACAAAGAAGGCCTAGCTGGCCTCCTGTCTCCCTGATGTCTCTGTTAGTTCGATGGACTCTAATTGCCTCTCCAAAATTGGGAGAGCAACATTCAGCGTATGCTTCAAAGAATACTGTAGCGGGACTGATCACCTCGTTACTTGGTACGTCAACGGTTAAGCCTCTGAATGATCTTGAGAACCCTTTGTCAGTAGCAGGGCTCGACAGCCCCAGAGAATTGAGAGTGAGACTGTGACAGGTGAGTGGTGTGTTTAGTGTAGTGGGTTATATCAACAAGATGGTGACGGTGTGAAGAGTGGGAGTAGAGAATCACCGTCTGTTAGTGAGAAATCAACTAGCTGTGTATATAAAGGTGATGACGGTTTGAAGAGTGGGAGTAGAAAGTCTCCGTTTGTTAGCTACAAATAAACGAGCTGTGGATAGCCCTTTGAATTCGGATAGGGAATTCGGATTCCGATGATCGCCATAGGGGTGAATGGTCGACGTGTGCGTGGGTTGTTAGATACGGGAGCCGGTAAGATGATCGTTATGGCGGGAGTGCTTGAGGATTTGTCTAAGTCTTTGACCCCTAGGGGTGCCCGTCTGACTGACTTTAACGGACAAGCCATACCGTGTTGGGTACGCGAAATATTCAAATTATAGTGAATCCAAACTTATCCAACTCGAAGGCGGATGGTTCGTCAAATCCAAAACTTCAACTTAAATGCCAATCCCAATTACGTTCAACCATCAGGTGGTCGTGATTGACAAATGTCATTCAGCTCCCTATTTCCCTATTCACAAAACAGATAACATCCCATTAGCGACTTGAACCAGAAACAAATCAGCTCACAATACAAACAACCTAACCGAACACTCACTATTTTCTTTGCATTCCGCTACTCATGTATATCCTACTATAAACAAGATTGAATTAAATGACCCACAGTTAGCCACATACATTAAACATTTAACCAAAAAACCATCCATCACAACTTACACGGAAAAAAAAGGTCCTGTAAAATGTACAATATTTGTCATGTTGACCTGTTCATAGCTATATACATATAAATGTAGCATGATTTCTGCAAATAGTTGTTTGAATCTAGAAGTAATTTCATATTGATTTTGGACCTTGTTGAATTTACAAGTATTTATTAAGTTTAGCCAGTTTTCATTTTTTACTAGGTCATGTTCCCGGATTTCATGTTGACACTACATGAATCTGGTAACTATTACATATTACTTTATGGCCCGTAAATTTAAATGAATTTGCGTGGCATTAAGTCTTAATTATTTTCAATCATAAAAAAATATATATATATGTTGTTTTCTTGAATAGAACACTATATATTTCATCACTCTGTAAAAATTCTTATTATCTCATGGCCAGTGGTATCTGTCTTAGACTCATACGATCAAGGTCTTTGGTTCGAACCCCGCGTGTCATGGAACTTTTTACCTTTTCGATATCAATAGAACTCGAGCTTGCGTATCGTTTTCGACCTTGAATGAATAACAAGCGATCATCATATATTAAAATGTATAGATTATGTATAATTTTATAAAGAAAAGCTAATTGTGGTTTAGAACATTCATGTAATAGTTGCCGTACGAAATCAGAAATTCAGTAGTATGAAGATTGTAAATTCAAACGGGAAAAATTTTATTGGAAAAAATGCAATAGTCACGTCATGTTGAGTTTACGATATACATGTATTTATTACCATACACTTTTGTGTACTGGACCGTGGTCGTATTACAAACGCTAATCCGCAGAGCAGTTTGTTGGGCCATGTTTCATTCGGATTCGGACGTCCCGGGATGGGGCTTGTTCCTCCCAGAAATTATTATTTATATGAATACAACGTTATAACACTATTGGTGATAATCCTCATTATGTTCTGTTCGGTTACGACCGGGAACACATAGCCCTGTGGGACGGTCCCGAACCGTTTGAGCCTCTGTACAATTTTGATAGCGCAGGTGTTATTATTATTTGTATTAAATCATTCATTTTTATCGTCTAGAAATGGGTTTCCAATGCATAGGTAGCTACAATATATCAAACTTAGTTTTCATATACGTGTTATTTAAATTAGCGAAACAAAAGGTAAAATAAATTTGTGACAGCACATCTCTTGTCAAAGGCCGGTTTGTAGCTATTTCATGTTGCAAAACATGACTCACAAAATATGTTATTGAAA
>SDVV010004723.1:0-19910 GCA_016164225.1 Gammarus roeselii
GGTGCTGACATTCCACCCTGCCTACAGAGAAAGATGCTGACATCACACCCTGCCTACAGAAAAGGTGCTGACATTCCATCCTGCCTACAGAGAAAGGGTGCTGACATTCCACCCTGCCTACAGAGAAAGATGCTGACATCACACCCTGCCTACAGAAAAGGTGCTGACATTCCATCCTGCCTACAGAGAAAGGGTGCCGACATTCCCCCCTGCCTACAGAGAAAGGGGGCTGACATTCCACCCTGCCTACAGAGAAAGATGCTGACATCACACCCTGCCTACAGAAAAGGTGCTGACATTCCACCTCGCCTACAGAGAAAGGTGCTGACATTCCATCCTGCCTACAGAGAAAGGGTACTGACATTCCACCCTGCCTACAGAGAAAGGGTGCTGGCATTCCACCCTGCCTACAGAGAAAGGGTGCTGACATTCTACCCTGCCTACAGAGAAAGGGTGCTGACATTCCACCATGCCTACAGAGGAAGGGTACTGACATTCCACCCTGCCAACAGGGAAAGAGTGCTGGCAAACCACCTTGCCTACAGAGAAAGGGTGCTGACATTCTACCCTGCCTTCAGAGAAAGGGTGCCGACATTCCACCCTGCCTACAGAGAAAGGGTGCTGGCATTCCACCCTGCCTACAGAGAAAGGGCGCTGGCATTCTATCTTGCCTACAAATTAAGGGTGCTGGCATTTCACCCTGCCTACAGAGAAAGGATGCTGACATTCTACCCTGCCTACAAAGAAATGGCGCTGGCATTCTATCTTGCCTACAAATAAAGGGTGCTGGCATTTCACTCTGCCTACAAAGAAAGAATAGGCGACGTGCATTCCACCCTGCCTAGAAAGAATAAATGAAATACAAATGAAAACTGCATGTCTTTCCGCCCTGCCTCCAAAAAAAGGGGTGTAAAATCCTTAAATGAAACCGACGACACAAATTGCAATGAAGAGTGAGAAAGAGGTAGATAGGGAACATAGAAGCAGCCCTGAAAGATGTTTAGTGGGTATTGGCAACACAACGCTCGTGAGCACAGATCGCCACTGCAACTGTGTTTCCTACCGTTGGTAAAAATAGGCCTAATTGCAGCGACAACACAAGGCCCATATGATACCGCTTATTATTCATGTATGGGAACAAAATTAACGTACCTAACTTTGTATAAGACCTCGATACGACGACGATTCGAAAACAATCATGCATCTTGAATGCTATCTGAGTCGTGCATCCTACGCTATGTAATTTTCGAACTTCTTTTAAAACTTCGTCTACTTTAAGTTCAAGAAGATATAACACCCTTTAAATGATACGGAATATTTCACGCTCTTAGACTGATACAAAGATTAAGCCATCAGAGACAGAGAAAAAACTTGCACGCCCATGCAACAGACCAATCATATAACAACATAAGTATTTCAATGCTCTAAGTCGCGATACAGTGATGATGTGCACATCGGGTCGTTCACATCATGGTGTACTTAAGATGAAGTGAGTGAGTGGACGGACGGTGAGGCTCGTTTAAGTGCAGCCCTCTTGAACTCAAGTGGCTGTCGACCAGCAGTAAAGTGGCCGTCGACCAGTAAAGTGGCCGTCGACCACTAAAGCTGCCGGCGTCATCACAGCGACCAGGGGACGGGACTCACTTAATGCATGCAGCGCACCGTCGTCAACAATCTTTCCCGAACCGGCAGAGGTCCCACACAGCCACAGCCGTCCCATCGCAGAGCCAACTCTGGGACCAACACGGTAAGGGTAGGAGGGTTGGAAAAAGGCCAGTGGGCTGGGCAGCCTTGGCTTATGTAATGCCCTTGAAGTGGTCCTAAACGCGTCTGAACGGACAAGTCCCGGAGCAGAAGTAAACGAAGAGAAATTGACCAGTTGCTGGAGGTGTAGCCATCGTTCATTCAAAGCAGAATTGATTGCATTATAAAAGAAGAATGGGGCGTGTGGACCCAGGGTGTTGATTTGCGATGTATGCTAAGGTCCTGGACACGATAGATAACAACTAAAGAAATACGTTTTGTGTTAATCGCGGAGAATTTCAATTAATATAACAGTTTGTGCAGACTGGAGAGAAACTCCCACATAATGGTCAGGAATGAAAACCGTTTTTTCTCGTCAAGAACTGTACAGCGCATCTAAGAGTGCAAGTGACAGGGACGATTGAAATCTGTTCGAAGTCAATCAAAACTTTGTAAGCGTACAATAGTTTTGCCTAGAATGACACGTGTGATGCTTACTAATTAGACACACAGTCTGTTTATTAGTGCAACGAACAAACATTAGCCATAATCATTGGGGGCATAATTTCTAGCGTCAATAATAACCTGCACAACAACAACGCGTGAAGTGTCGTCACATGAACGATACCAATAATATATTCAACGAATCAACATTATCATATATGGCATTATAAATTATAACTATTTCTTCCTACGGCACGAGACATGCGCTGGTAGTTCTTCTTCGTAGCCGACTATTCAAATTCTTCGGATGGCAGCTTTTATCTACAAAGTCAATATTCCAAAAATATTTTCCTAGGCATATAACATGTTTCGGGGCAGTTTTGTACGATTAGCCCCTATTTCATGGGCAACATCTCATCATAGGCATATACTATTCACCAACATCTTCGAGTGAAGACACAAACCAATCATCCACTTACTGAGACCCATCAAAACAAGCTCCAACTGTCACAAGCCATTCGTCTGAAACTAGAATCCCTTTGATAGGAAAGAGGTTCTTAATTTGTCCGCCTGAAGACCTGCTCACCCTCAGATACCCCTACCATAGGCTCAGAGGGTGTGTGCCACAAAGAATTACACCATAAGAGCAAAGGACTCCCAATATCCTGCCCAGGGAAGCACACTCAGACCCAGGATCTTATCGAAGGAGGGAGGCTCTCCGGCAAAGTTTTATATTTGCTGCGAAGCGGTCGACGGGGTGAGCTTTGAGATCAATAGTCTAGCACCTTTTCTGTTTTGCCGAGCATCCACAAAACATGGCTGGGAGGTGGTCAGTTGGGAGAGCAGGGAGGCAGTCAGACTCGTAACAAGGCTGGGGAGGTGGTCAGTTGTGAGAACAGGGAGGCAGTCAGACTCGTTACAAGGCTGGGGAGGTGGTCAGTTGTGAGAACAGGGATGCCGACAGATAGTAACAGGGCTGGGGAGGTGGTCAGTTGGGCAAGCAGGGAAACAGACAGACCCGTAACAGGGCTAGGGAGGTGGTCAGTTATGAGAGCAGGGAGGCAGTCATGCCCGTTACAGGGCTGGAGAGGTGGTCAGTTGGGCAAGCAGGAAAACAGACAGGCTTGTAACAGACCTGGAGAGGTGGTCAGTTGGGAGAGCAGGGAGGCAGACAGGTCCGTAACAGGCCTGGGGAGGTGGTCAGTTGGGAGAGCAGTGAGGCAGACAGGCCAGTAACAGGGCTAGGGAGGTGGTCAGTTGGGAGAGCTGGGAAGCAGTCAAGCCCGTTACAGGGCTGGGAAGGTGATCAGTTGGGAGAGCAGGGAGGCAGACAGGCTGTAACAGGGCTGGGAAGGTGATCAGTTGGAATAGCAGGGCTGGGGAGGTGGTTACAGGGCTAGGGAGGTGGTCAATTGGGAGAGCAAACAGGCTTGTAATAGAGATGGTGAGATGGTCGGTTTGATGGATAGACAGCCATAAAGAAAGTCCAAAAACATTCAGTTTCGTTTTACCTTGACAAAAAGGTAAGCATATAAGAAAAATTCTTAGGTAATTAAACAAGCAGAGAAAATACCCATTTGTAACATGAAAATATCGGTCAAGTATGTCAGATAAAGAAACTAGTTCTACGGGGTCTGCTATTGAGTGTATACTTACAAGAAGCACCTAATCAAAGAGTTAATGGCTGACTATAGTTATCTTTCTATGGTATCGTATCTATAATACTTTTAATCAAATATTAACGTTGTGAGATGAATCATGCCTGGAAAGTAATCAACATATCCAGTCTCTCAGCATCAGTCACGAGTGAATCAAATACTAGAATACGGGAAGACTTCCTCTTCATCGGCGTTGAAACGAAAATTTGTTAAGGGATTCAACATCAAAGGAAGAGAGATGAATAACTGGCCGTCACTTATTAACAATCGCTTCGTCGAAAATATCAAGAGAAGGTGAATTTCAAAGGTGCTGCTCCGAAACGCAAGACTTCCATGGCAGCGGCAGAAGCAAATCTACTTGTTACTAAAGAGATCCGAGAAGTTCCTAGCCTTCAGCCAGTGTACTATTCATTAAAAAATCGTGCGCTTGTAAAAATAAAGCCGTATAAGTTTCATAAATGCCAAGAGTTTAGTGAAACTTGAAAATGAACGTTTGTTTATTTTGTTCCTGGGTATCAGATTCCAATATTGAGAGAGGTAAATCAGAGCTTTTTTTTCAAAACGTAACACAAAAGTCCGTCATCTTTTAGCAGTTATATGGCATTGATAGTGATTAATGTAAATTTTCCGTAGTTATAATTAGTTTAAAAAAAATACAGTATTTGTGGATAAAAAAAACGCTTTGTAGTCTGCGGATTTTGCTCCGAATATTTCATTAAGTAACTAAAACATGCTATGTATATTACGGGACGTTTTCTAGTAGGTAACTGAATAACCAGCAGTTTAGCTATTAGACTCATTACATAAATTGATCAACCAGTGATATGATTGCTGCCACGCGTTTAGACTTGATAAAATAAATGTCAAAAATAGTTCTGGCAATGATTACCAAATTTTAATACGGATTCATCATACCAGGCTCTAGGTCAACTAATTAATTTGTATACTACCAAGTTAAGAAAAAAATCGAGGCTACAAACGTGAGCAGAGCAAAAAACTAGTATCTCCTTAAATTTGACAACGTATTTACAGGAGAAACGTTTCAAGATCTACTGACAAAGCTCCCTGACGGTAAAATTCCTTAAAAGATCCCCCATGTTTCATTCATTTTGTCCCACCAATACAGAATGGCCGATTGGGTCGAATAACAATAAGCAACAACCTGAGGCATAAGATGACCGAGCCGCTTTGCGAGGTCACAGGCGCCCGAGCCTCACTGGAGTCGAGAGGCGTACTGTTTGGCAGGATGCGCTAGCGCTGCACTCTCGAGTCGAGAGGCACTCTCAAGTCGAGAGGCACTCTCAAGTCGAGAAGCACTCTTTCAGGCAAGAGGTGCCCAGGGCCGCTATCTGAGCGAGAGATGTACCCTAAGGCAGAAGGCACCCGAGCCGCACCCTGTGTCGAGAGGTGTACTCTTAGGCAGGAGGCTCCTGCGCCTCCCTCATTGCGAGGCATGAGGCGCCCGAGCCGCACTCTTGGAGAGCTGTACTCTTAGGCAGCAGGCGTCAGAACCGCACACAAAGGCAGAAAATGCCTTAGCTGCTATCTTAGGCGGGCGGCTCTTGAGCCTCACTCAGAGTCAGCAGGCGACCTCATGGGCAGGAGGCCCTCAAAGCACACACAAACGGCGTGAAATATTAAGAAAGCGCAGAGAATTTACAACATCATTGATGTAATATCGACAATGAACTCAAATGATGCATTTAAAACAGTGCCATTCTGTACACTTTGAGCTGTTCGGAACGCATTCCTCTTTAATAACACAGGAACTACGCAACAAACAAGCCAAGAATCCATGGAAGAGACCAGACTCACCTGACTCGAGCAAAAAAAGGCAGACTCTACCGTCGATTCAAAAGGCATCCCCTTACGCATGAGCATGGATATAAACGCTACAAAAATGCGTTCACTTGGCTGAGTATTAATGCTCGTGAAATCATATTCACAATCTGATTGAGATCTCTCAAGAAAAAAGGTAGTCTGGTAAATCATTAGCAGCTTTCTTAGGAAAAATAACCGGAGTAATTATGATTTAAAATGCCTTCAATAAATATTTTTTTAGTATACCTGATAGCGTAGGAGAATTAATTACTTGCAACAACGTCTCTTATGAACATTATTCAAAGAATGCTATCCCTGAACAGCCAATATTGAACCTTGTAGACCAGAACTCATAAATGTTTTCACAAGTTGAACCAACACCGACAGGGTAACATCCTCGCTAATGTGATTAAAACTATAATATTTCCCTTGACCCAACTCAGCAATGCAACACTTCGAAGAGAAGTTTTTCCCGATAACTCAAAATCACCTAAAATTAATCCAATTTACAAAAAACTGACATAAACAACCATCCAATAGCAGCCCTGTTCGTCATAAGCAACGTTTTTGATTAAGATTTTTATGCTAGATTATATATTCCCTTTGTACCTAATAATCTACTTAGACAAAATCAGTATGGCTTCCAGGCTTTCAAGAACTCAGAACCTGTTCTATCAAATGCACTGGAGACATTATTGACGGGTGCAACTTTTAAAGAAATCAGCAAAGCTTTTGATTGGTGAACGATGAAATTTTGGTAGACTAAAAAAAACGTCATTATGGAGTTGGCTCCTATCACACCAATTGGGTAAAAAGTTAGCTTTTTGATAGAGAACACCCTGTGAGTTCGAATAAACACACATTATCGTTTAATATAGGCGTACCGCAAGGGTCGATCCCAGGCCCATTATTATTCCTTAGCTATAACAATGACATAATAAACACTAGCGACAGGTTGTTTTTTGTCTTTTCTACAGATGATAATCGTAACAATGCATTTACTAACGTGAATAACCAATTGGTCAATATTGCACGCAGGTTAATGTATTATAAGTTGACGCTAAATGCCTACAAGACGCAGGTTAGGATATTTTTATGGAGGGAGACATATTTCGAACAGACATATCGAATAGAAAGGCCAAGCAACTTGAAATGTAGCATGAACAAAGTTTTTCGCTGTGATATTTGACGTGAGACTGAACTGGAAATATCACGTCTCCATCCAAATTGTGTGGCGTCCGTTACAAAATTCGAAATTGTCTACATCTCTGGATTTTCTTTTTGACTACAGCTTTATTTATCCCTTAATGACTTTTTGTATAAACGTGTTTGCTTCCACATACAATACAAACATAAGACCTATCATTCTTAGTCATAAGCTATACCTTAAAACACTCTCATGCCAGCATACGTAACCACGCTTTGCCTATCGTTTGTAATTGTAATATTCTCCCACTGTGTCACATCATCAATTTTTCCGCGGAAATGTCTCTTCGCAAACCAGTTAACTAATCGATTTACTTTGATAACGACGTTTTCATGAGAAATAACCCTAGTATAGTCATCGTAACAATGCGGATTAATAGCCCTAGTACAGTCATCGTAACAATGCGGATTCATAGCCCTAGTACAGTCATCTTAACAATGCGGATTAATAACCCTAGTATAGTCATCTTAACAATGCGGATTTGCAAATTCACCGTAACTCGTCAACACCATTTTTGTTTGTAGAGCGGCAAGAACTTGGAAGTTGATTGCTATAAATATAAGAACTAGTAGCAGTAAAAGGTACTCTAGACCTCAGAGATAGTCTTTTCTTGTTCCGTTCTCGATATCCTTGCATGGAGGCTGTATGTTTTAAAGTATGCATATAAACATGTTTCTTCATCAAGCTCTAGAAGAAGCAGATACAAGTATATAATTACTTAAAAACTTATAATTTCCACGCATGGATATCGGAAACCAAATGTAAAAATACCCTATTTCTGGTGTCCATAGTAACTTGAAACATTAAGAAAAATTAAACCCGTTTGAACTCGTGCGTGCAGAGCTTACCCAGCCAACTATTTGAAATCTATCAGTTATTTCCTTCCCAATGTGTTCCGTTCCTGTTTCATATACTCGCATTTCCCTTTAGCTCGTGCATGAAGGGAGCCTCATTAATTATCAGTCCCATTATGATGGCTCATTGAAACGTTTTTATCCTGCGCAACACCATTCGTCAACTGTGTAATTAGTGGCAACATTGGTGACTGGTGACTGAATGCAATATATTATCCCATGATGGACCTTTTCTACTCTCAATTTCAATATTAAAGGTCAGTGTAAACAGTATATGGTCATGATTACTCGAGCGACAGTAGACCGAACTTATTTCAATAAGTTTTGCGGAAAGCAAAAGTTCAATGATACGTTTTTTTTTGTCATGACACATGAAACAATTGAGAATCGAGAGTGAGCGTGCTGCATTTACTACCTCTACTTATAAGGTAATATTGGGAATACTAGCAGTGTCTCCAGAATAGTTCACGCTGGCAAAGCTCTGGTTTATATTCTGTGTTTTGTGAAATGTCGGTCCTTTTCCAACCTGTCATTCTACCCAAATAAATTTAAACTCCATAAATCCTTCAGCAGGAGGCTCCCGAACCATACTCTGAGTCAAGAGACTCACACTCAAGCAGGAGTCACCAGAGGCGCACTCTTAGGCAGGAGGCCCCCGGGACGCACTCATAGGCGGGAGGCATCCGCGGCGCACTCATGGCGGGAGGCACTCGCGGCGCACTCATGGCGGGAAGAACCCGCGGCGCACTCATGGCGGGAGGCACCCGCGGCGCACTCATGGCGGGAGGCACCCGACGCGCACTCATGGCGGGAGGCACCCGCAGCGCACTCATGGCGGGAGGCACCCGCGGCGCACTCATGGCGGGAGGCCTTCGCGGCGCACTCATGGCGGGAGGCACCCGCAGCGCACTCATGGCGGGAGGCATCCGCAGCGCACTCATGGCGGGAGGCACCCGCAGCGCACTCATGGCGGGAGGCACCCGCAGCGCACTCATGGCGGGAGGCACCCGCAGCGCACTCATGGCGGGAGGCACCCGCAGCGCACTCATGGCGAAGTAGGCACCCGCGGCGCACTCATAGCGGGAGGCACCGGAGGCGCACTGTTAGGCAGGAGCCACCCGAGCTGCATAAAGTTGAAAGACACACACATGGGCAGGAGGCGCTATATTCGCACTCAGCATCGGGAAGTGCACTCATGGGCAGGAGGCGTCCAGGCCTTACTCAGCGTTGACAGGCGCACTCCTAGGCGGGGGGCACCCGAGACGCCTTCCTAGACAGGAACTGCCCAAACCTCAATCTGAATCCATATGCCGCTCTTAGGTACGAGACGAGAAGGCAACTCTTGCACAGACGGTGCCCGAGCCTAATTCTTGCGCCCCCGGACATTTTCTTCCTCAGCCCTAGTCCCTCGCTGGAGGAGACACCGAATGTAATTGGATAATACTCTGTCTTTTCTGTGGTCCCTGAACACTTTTAAAATTTAAGTTTTGGCCAATTAGCAACAAATTACTCCTTCTGGCGCTGGCAATGTTGATAAGCTGAATTTTCTAGGCACTCTTTTGAAGTGGATACGGTTGTCTACAACCTTGTTCCAAGTAGTAGTTATCGTTATCACCAAGCTCGTCCGAAGTAGTTATTCTGGACTGGGTATTCATTGAAGACGTTACCTGGGACTTCAGCTCCTTGTCAGCAGCTACCGTTGACATCGACACAAGTATTTAATGAACATAATATATTCTATTCATGAAAACACTGGAGACAATGAATTCCATTAAAATATATACTAAGAGGAATATGTGTACGATGTCAAATTAGTAATCGTGTGACTACTGAAATAGGAATATTACTAACCATGTAAAAAATAATGACCTTCGAAGATTGCGCTTTCTTCACGGAGTACACAAATTAGTTTTTGAATTGAACAAATGTCCACAAAGCAGATGGAAATTTCAACAGATTTCGTTTCCACTGCCGAGTCCTCGTAGACACGTTACAGGAGATAATCCTAACTGAATATATGCAGTTAATCTCCAATTCAAGTGAGAAGCTATGGCAGTGTTGCCGGTCCAGCTGGAAGGCGCTTCAAGTCTAGGATACCCTTCCATTAACAAACAAAACTATTTAAAATAATGTATCGATCACCTGTTCATACTGCTTCTTTTCTGAGGGTGATTGCTGCCGCCGAGAAGTATGAAGCAAGGTCGATCGGATAAATCAGCGCAGTGTAAAGCACGGTCGATCGGATAAATCAGTGCAGTATAAAGCACGGTCGGTCGGATATATCAGTGCCGTATAAAGCACGGTCGATCAGATAAATCAGTGCCGTACAAAGCACGGTCGGTCGGATAAATCAGTGCCGTTTAAAAGCACGGTCGATCAGATAAATCAGGGTCGTATATAGCACGGTCGATCAAATAAATAAGTGCAGTATAAAACACGGTCGATCGGATAAATCAGGGCACTATAAAGCACGGTCGGCCGGATAAATCAGTGCAGTATAAAGCATGGTCGATCGGATAAATCAGTGCAGTATAAATGTCGGTCAATCGGATAAATCAGTGCAGCATAAAGCATGCTCGATCGGATAAGTCATTGCAGCACAAATCACTGTCGGTCGGATAAATAAGTGCCATAGAAAGCACGGTCGATCGGATAAATAAGTGCTGTTTAGCACAGTCGATCGGATAAATCAGGGCAGTATAAAGCACGGTCGATCGGATAAATTAATGCAGTATAAAGCAGCAACCGTTAAAGCAAGACAGTACGAATTGAAATATTTTCAAGTAAATTATTTATATGATTAGAATACGTCGTTATATGATTTTTGGACCCATTTTTTTTGTACGGTTCAGAAATTGATGTATTTTGTGGTAGACTGAACACTCCCCCAAACCACCCCTGGCCCGAACACAGACCAAGAAGACGAAATGCGCTCTCCACAAACGTTCGTCAACGAAGTTCGTGTTTTTCTTTAAAACTCACAAACATTTCGAGATACCTTCCTTAAAATAAATTTTATATAAGCTTTTCATGTTTCAACGTGCAACTTGAATTAGTACGAATGTAAATATAAATTTAATACAGAACCATCAAGGATAATTGTTTCTTTAAGGGTTGATGCGGCGTCAGTTTCAGTAGCACGGCGATCGAAGGTTGCGAGAGACGCATAATGGAAATTTGTTTACTAGGCAAATTATTGATAGAGAAGTAATCTCAACACGGTTTTACTTGAACCCTCACCTCGACGAACTAAGCTTATTTTATGGGTCTTACATTGTCTGCTTAATATTTTTCTAGCTACCGGTGCGATCACTGTTTCTAGCTACCGGTGCGATCACTGTTTTTCATCTGATTAGACAACCAGCGTAATTCTAATGTCCATAAAATTGCAAGGTATCGACGAAATGTTCATGGGCCTACGCCATTTTTGAACAGCAATATCGAACTTAAAAAAGAAAAAGAAAACAAAAATATAATGTTTCAAATTTGGAGCTGAATTGGGCGACAATACGCTGTCAAAGTGACATCAATATTCGGTCCAATGAACCTAGGAAAAAAATCAGCCCCAGGTTGATGAATTTCAAACTGTAATCATAAACAGCAATATTTCAAGCAAGCAAGAACTCTTAAAAATAAAACACGTTTATGAACGGACTACTGACATCAAACAGTAACTAACACGTGTCGGTCATCATTTTGCTTCAGAAGACGGATAGTTTACAATATTCGCAGATAAAAAAAATCATCCAAGAAGATATCGGCATGCACTTTTAACCACAAATGAAAATCAAAAGAAATGCTGTCAGGAGGCACAGGGTCGTTTTCTCCGATCAAAAGAGGGGACGAAGACAGAGCAGGATTCTTCCAGTACGGTGATAGCATGGCCACTAAAACTCGAACCTCGTACTCACTCGGCAATACTGAAAGTATCCTGGCAATGACAGCTCACTCGGCAATACTGAAAGTAGCCTGGCAATGACAGCTCACTCGGCAATACTGAAAGTAGCCTGGCAAAGACGGCTCACTCGGCAATACTGAAAGTAGCATGGCAAAGACAGAAATAGAGGAATAGATTCTTTCTTTCCTGCACAACAACGTCCAAGGATCCTATACTCAAAGCGTGGGGCAAGGTCAAAGAGCACGTGCACACAGTAACCCACCCCTTCCTCGAATCATCTCCCTACTCTTCCTAGGAGCGGGTCCAAGGAGAAAACATGTTTTCATCACCTACATTTGTTATCGATCCGTAGGACACCCCCAGGACCTGGTGAAAGGATTCAGTGACATGAAAGAACTTTAGAAAGAAATTTAAAACCGTTCGATCATGTTATTGAGGAGGAATAAATTGAGTCAAGGATTATAGAAAGGAAAGATCTAAATAATTGCATCACATTTCATCTTAAGGAAATCACGTTGCTGGAACCGAATTGAAGAAATCAAGTAGGGCGTTGAATGCACAGTCGTCGGGCCTATAAATTCAATTTCACATTGAAAGCGCTGGCCTCAAGAGAATTGTTACGATTTGAATACATTCGTATTAAAAGCCACTACTTGCAAAAATTCAGATTTTATTAGGTCAAATAGCCGCTCATTCACGATACTCAATTTGTTTTTATTTAAATAAGATAGAGCGGGAAATAGATGGGTCTTCATTGATGAGTATTTGCAACTTTGGCCAAGCAAATCCTACAAGAGCCCGTGCGCTAAATGAAGACCACTCAGAGAAGTCATTCATATAAGCTCATAAAGTCCGGAGGTGTTGGTACCAGAGATGTTTATACTTTTCAATCCGAAAGAACGTCATTTCAAATCCATCCCAAAGCCGCGAACCTCATCGTCTCAAAGCCCAGACTACATCTATCATGGTAGTCCATGAGGACTACAATTACTGCAAATAGTCTGTAAATAAACTTAATTAAAAGAAATATGTAACCTTATGAGCTCTTTGAAATCACTCTTCGATTTGAAGAGGCATTTGAAGAGGATGCAGTACACCCGCGTCGACTCACCCCGTAGCGGTGCTCCAGTGTGCCGGCCCGAGTGTTCCACATGACGGCCTGAGTGGAGGTGCTGCCAGGCGGCGTGTAGGAAGAGGGGCGGCTACAGGCTAAGGAGTATGTTGTCACCGGAGTCTGAGAGTATCACTAATGTGATCACTTATGCGAGTTAACGTTATTGGCGGCGTGTGAAGGGCGCTGACGTGTGAAGGTGGTAACACTGATATGTCATGGCGTTATTACCGGCGTGTGAAGGGCGCTGACGTGTGAAGGTGGTTTCACTGATATGTCATGGCGTTATTACCGGCGTGTGAAGGGCGCTGACGTGTGAAGGTGTTATCACTAATATGTGACCGTGGTAGCGAAGATTTGCGAATATGGAGGGATGTCGATGGCCCGTACAGGTGTGAACACCAATTTGTAGAAAGCACCGACGTGTTAGGTGGCTAACGATCGTTGATGCGTGAAGGTGTTATCGCTGATGCGTGAAGACGTTATCGCTGATGGGCGAAGGTGTTATAGCTGAAGTGCGAGGGTGTTATCGCTGATGCGTGAAGGTGTTATCGCTGATGGGTGAAGGTGTTATCGCTGATGGGTGAAGGTGTTATCGCTGATGCGTGAATATGTTATCGCTGAAGTGCGAAGGTGTTATCGCTGAAGTGCGAAGGTGTTATCGCTGAAGTGCAAATGTGTTATCGCTGAAGTGCGAAGGTGTTATCGCTGATGCGTGAAGGTGTTATCGCTGATGGGTGAAGGTGTTATCGCTGATGGGTGAAGGTGTTATCGCTGATGCGTGAAGGTGTTATCGCTGATGCGTGAAGGTGTTATCGCTGATGGGTGAAGGTGTTATCGCTGAAGTGCGAGGGTGTTATCGCTGAAGTGCGAGGGTGTTATCGCTGAAGTGCGAGGGTGTTATCGCTGATGCGTGAAGATGTTATCGCTGATGAGCGAAGGTGTTATCACTGACGCGTGAAGGTGTCATCGCTGACGCAGAAAGGTGTTATCGCTGAAGTACGAAGGTGTTATCGCTGATGAGCGATGGTGTTATCGCTAAAGTACGAAGGTGTTATCGCTGAAATACGAAGGTTTTATCGCTGATGCGCGAAGGTGTTAACGCTGATGGGTGAAGGCGTTTAAGCTCATACGTATCATTGTTTTCAAGCATTGGTAAGTGCTGTCGGTGATCACGTTCAAGGTAAAAGCAGGCACCTTCACTCTGACAGCAGTCGATCAAGCATGGGTAAAACGATCACCTACAAGACATACATTATTCATACAAAGTGCCAGTATCGTACTCTTTCAGTGTTCACTATACGTATATTAATAGTCGAGAACATTCGAGATATATATCATGTCATAAAAATAATTATTACATATTTATTGGCGGCACTGTTATGATATGCGTCGCTTGTATACATAAACATGATCACTAACATTCAGTTGATACTACATTTCGTTAATACTATAATCGTGGATACAGTTCTGATATGATTTGAACAGTGTAGAACAAGAATTGTTCACAGCAAGTAAAAAGAAATCTGATTGGAAGAACAATGGTATACGTCAACATTCCACGTCTGATAGGTGCAATGAAATGGAAGAGACCCATTCAACGCCAAACACAAAACTATACTAGTGCAAAATATTCATTGACTTCTTTGTCAGCACCCAATTACGAAACTGAAGACATTTATGGTTACGAAGTTCATGAAGAACGGCAGATTACCCATGTTCAGGACACTGCGCAATGGGCGTGAACAGCGCTACAATACCCATGTTCAGGACACTACGCAATGGGCGTGAACAGCGCTACAATACCCATGTTCAGGACACTACGCAATGGGCGTGAACAGCGCTACAATATCCAATGTTCAGGACACTACGCAATGGGCGTGAACAGCGCTACAATATCCATGTTCAGGACACTACGCAATGGGCGTGAACAGCGCTACAATATCCATGTTCAGGACACTACGCAATGGGCGTGAACAGCGCTACAATATTCCATGTTCAGGACACTACGCAATGGGCGTGAACAGCGCTACAATATCCCATGTTCAGGACACTACGCAATGGGCGTGAACAGCGCTACAATACCCATGTTCAGGACACTACGCAATGGGCGTGAACAGCGCTACAATACCCATGTTCAGGACACTACGCAATGGGCGTGAACAGCGCTACAATGTCCCATGTCAAGTTTGGTTCATGGGGCGGGGAGGTTGATCGCCTCCCCCCTCTGTATCAGCCTAACTTAGCCACCCTCCTAACTAGGGGGAAACGGCTGTATGTCTATACATACATACATACATACAAGTTTGGTTCAAGCAGTTCACTCGACCGTTGATAATTGTTATTGTCAGCAAAATGGACGTGAGGTGAGAAAAGTTAACGGATTGGACAAAAAACTCAATTTTGCGTCTTTTTACACAATTATACAACAGTTTGTGGTACTTTAAAACAAATTGCTTGCTTTCGACATGAGATAAAACTTGAAATATTTCCGTCTGATTACAGCAGTCGATGAATACAAATTGAAACCTTCGTTCCTCTCTAATGAGGAATTGGTACACCTCAACTCATATCTCTCTAATGAGGGATGGGTACACCTCAACGCAATTCTTTCTAATGAGGACGGGGTACACATCAATCCATTCATCTACCATGAAGAGCTGTTACACTTCTTGTAAACTTCAAGACAATCAATAATATGACATACCACACTAAAGTAAACGATATGATACCCTAAACGATGCTTTTGTTTCTAAAGACTATCGACAAAAGTAAAAAAAATGGATCTTATCGAAACAAATAGTCACTTTTTGTTCCTTCGAACGTTGCGTTGTGTCGGGTGACTACTCGACTAGGCCTAAAGGCGCTATCTGCACTCGTGCACAGAGAGGGTCGTAGAGCGGGTAAAAATGCAAGAGGGGTCGGGTGTTATTAAAGTGGTGCGGTGCAGCGGGGGAAGGAAACACAGTCTCGGTAACACGTTCCTTGGATGGGACCCGAAGAAAGCAAGACAGGGCAAGAAGCAGTTTAAGTTACGTCGTTTATAAGAGCGGGAGCGGGAAGAGGAGGATGAGGATGAGGAGGAAAAGAAGGAGGAGGAGGAGGAGGAGGAGGAGGAGGAGGAGGGGAGGGGGGAGTTTGATCACCGCTGGCTAGCTCATATCAACGAATAAGGCTCGCTTTAAAGCAGAAACAGGAATCTACAAAATGCTTACAAATAAGAAATATCCATGGCAGCGATCGGATAAAATATGAATGAGCGAAGGAATACGACAAAATGACTAAACATCGACCCCCACAGCGGAACGAGCATGTCTCCCAGCATCGTCTGCTACGCGTAAAATATTACACGATTTGTAGTCAGAATTTATTTTTAATCGCTAAGATATAGGATTGAATTCCAAAACAGCTTTCCCGAGAAGCGTCAGATCGCCAACACATTAGCTCTTGGCATAGGTGGTCATGGAGCTCGTGTGTACACAAGCTTCATAGGGCCCTGATGTTAAGAGTTATAAAACGTTGACATCAGCCAGTTGTGTGCTGCTGACAGGTATTGCAGCCAGTGACAGGCTAAGAGCAATCTGCCTCCTGTGGACGTGCCAACATCTCGGGTTATACAGTTGACTTTACATCAAAGCATATTAATGAGAGGAGCACGTCAACACTTGTATTTTTTTTGCATTTTCAGATGAAAAAATTCATCCTACTTGTATTATTCGAATTTTGAATAAACCTCTTAGTTCATCACAGTACTCTACAGTATATACCAGATGATGTCTTTTTGTGATGTTAGCAACAAAACAAACGATAACAAGAAACGCGAAATGACAGAAAATAGTAAAGGAAATGGAAAAAAAAATAATAATAATCATCACCCGTATCTTGAATGTGAGCCATGAAACGCCACAATCTATCCAGTGTTTACTTAGCCTCGGCCATTAGACATCTCTCTCTCGTATCCGGAGTGAAGAGTAAGACCTGCCTTGGCCATTAGAGTAAGACCTGACAATTTGGAAAATTAAGAGCTAGATTTTGGGAGAACAGAAATGAATTTCAAAGAATATACGCAGAGTTTAGTTTATATTACTGTTTCCCTATTTAGGTTAATGAGGCCTAAAAATTCATACATTTTAAGCGAAACCCTCTGATTTTGAAATGCGGATGTCGTAGAAGACGAAAACAACGGGACTTGAAAACGAGCTATGTCAGTACTCCCGTTCAAGTCATCAAGTGTCGCCATCCAAGTATTATTGGCAGAGCGTAAGCATTTAGAAAATAGTCTCGGATTAAGGATTCATTGAAGAGGAAGATCACCAAAATCGCCAAGGTCAAAACTCAATTTTGAAAGTAGATAAAACCAATTTTGAAAAAAAATGACGGAGTTTTTCTTCACTTATCCGAGCCATAAATCAAAACCCATGCGTACATGACGAACGAAGCCTTTGCATCACGAATGAAGGCCTGGAGGTGTGACAGATAGACGGGAGGACGCAAGCAACGACAAAAGCCATAAGGTCAAGGGCTAAAAAAACAACATTAAAATATTCGAAACAACGCCAATTCAAATTGATGTTTAGGTAGTCAGAGAAGTTACTTGAATCAAATAAGTTTCTACCTTCCAACGACACGTGTTGATGAGAGGACAAGATCAAACACAGGACTTTCAATCAATTGTGTTATGAGGCTTTCGAATTCAGAATGGTATTATTGGAGCAGTGGCGGCAGAGAGGAAATGTGCCGGACTGCAGTGCCAGTCCAGTATGCAGTTGGGGGTTAGAGCCTTGGCGAAGAACACCGAGCTCTCTGTGGGGGGGGGCACTTCTCACATTCATCAAAACACTCTGCTATTCCAACCCGATCTCTAACTACATGGGGTAAATTGGTGTGTGTCTATAATGAACATGATTTTATCGGATATATTTAAAATGTGCGCAAGGAAAAATACCCTTCGCGGGTGGCAGAGATAGTGGAATAGGGTTAGCTCTCACCGTAGATTAAGAAACGGAATATACGACTGAACGAGCAGTGTTCGTTGACAATTTTATATCGATATTTCAACTGAATAACACGTGATAAATTCTTATATAATCGGTATTCATGTTCAATATATGTTGAATTTTTATTTAGTTAATTAAAATTGCATACTGGTAAACCTCAAATGAAATATAATATAAGTTGAGGAAAAAGACAACCGAAGAATCGTAAACCATGAAAATTAGAACAGACTTTGATATTCCTTACCAGGTGACTGTAATCTAACTTCGGTCGAGCTCCTATGCAAAGGAATTGCAGAAAGGTTTAATAAACAAAAACACCGCCTGACATGAAACAATCATCAGAGTTCGTCTTTTCCTAATCAGGTGTTATGAAAACCACTATTGAATATCAGATTTGTGGGAAACCGTACGAATATTGTGCACCAACGCACGCACACCCGCTATATTCGGCCACTGGGTCAACTTGAGACCCCAGCACGTGCCCCGCGTTTCCAAAAGCGTCGCGCGGCTTTCCAGACACAGCACCTCTGGGAGGACGGCGTTTAAAGGTTAGCTCTGCTACCTTGCCGCAGGAAGCACCTTAGGCTTTTATTTGATTTCAAACACTTATTGGTTTTGAGGCCGGTAAAAAACACCTGCTGCTTCTTACACCTGTTCCAAGAAGAGCAGCATCAGGAGGCAGCAACAACAACACTCAAGAGAACTGTAGAAAGAACGAACACATGCACACACCACACTGAGGACTGAACGGAGCTAGCTGCGTACCGGAACGCATACCCCATCACCACGACATCCAGACACACACTACCTCAATCCAAAACCTGGAACTCCAGTGACTGGCAGAGGCACCAGACAGCAGCAAGCAATACCGGCTCGGCTGACATGTAAGGTGCAAAACCGACCAACACAGAGAAAGGGGCGAAAATAAACGATGTTAAGATAAATAAATGTCGCCCAAAGAGTACCAGAGCACCAATGCAGAATTGACGGGAGTGGTGTTAGCTGGAGCAGTGGCAGAGCACCACCTGGTGGCCAAAGTTTGCATCCCGTCCACAGAAGTAGCAGCGGGCGGTTGCAGTAGGAACGCAAGCCATCGTACCTTTGGCACCTATTTTCCAAACTAGTAGCAGACAGACCACCGGTATCGACAAACCTGGGCTCACAGTAGGCGCATGAGTAATACCGTGATAGTGTGTAGCAAACAGAACGTTTTGTTGCTACACTACTCTACTACAGAGCGTGGTGGAGAGCAAGAGTGAGTCATGGCTTCTTATTGGTGCGGTCGGTGACTGCTGACTATGCAACGTGGTCAGTGGCCTAACACGGTCGGTCACTGGCTGCGCAACAGCGGTCACTAACTTCTTAATTAAGAAACGTAGACACCGATTTGAAAGTGAGTCACTTACCTAGCAGGTTAGGGAGCGCGGTCACTGACACTACTGGTTAGGGAGCGCGGTCACTGACACTACTGGTTAGGGGGCACGGTCACTGACACTACTGGTTAAGGAGCGCGGTCACTGACACTACTGGTTAGGGAGCACGGTCACTGACACTACTGGTTAGGGGGCACGGTCACTGACACTACTGGTTAGGGAGCGCGGTCACTGACACTACTGGTTAGGGGGCACGGTCACTGACACTACTGGTTAGGGAGCGCGACCACTGACACTACTGGTTAGGGAGCGCGGTCACTGACACTACTGGTTAGGGAGCACGGTCACTGACACTACTGGTTAGGGGGAACGGTCACTGACACTACTGGTTAGGGAGCGCGGTCACTGACATTACTGGTTAGAGAGCGCGGTCACTGACACTACTGGCTAGGGAGTGCGGTCACTGACACTACTGGTTAGGGAGCACGGTCACTGTCACTACGGGTTAAGGAGCACGGTCACTGACACTACTGGTTAGGGAGCGCGGTCACTGACACCACTGGTTAGGGAGCACGGTCACTGACACTACTGGTTAGGGGGCAAGGTCACTGACATTACTGGTTAGGGAGCGCGGCCACTGACACTACTGGTTTGGGGGCACGGTCACTGACATTACTGGTTAGGGGGCACGGTCACTGACACTACTGGTTAGGGGGCACGGTCACTGACACTACTGGTTAGGGGGCACGGTCACTGACACTACTGGTTAGGGGGCACGGTCACTGACACTACTGGTTAGGGGGC